>BQNB010093620.1:3780-26318 GCA_026074375.1 Tanacetum coccineum
ATATACCTGAGTAGTAGTAACTATAAGAATTATCTTAAAGTCTTTTAAACCCAACAAACCAGCAGGTGACCCGTAATGTGTCAACAAGTATGTTCTTAATTATTTATTAAAGACTTGAACAGTGAACTACCAGTATATAAAATACCATCAAACAGTAAGTGGGTAAAGTCCCGATGGGCTAGGGTTTAATAAGATCGTCATTGCTTTAATCCCTAAGATAGATTATAATTAAACTAAAGCATGCATTATGCGGATGCATTAATTGTGACAGGATTCAACGTGCCTAGGTCTTAGGATGATGTCCTGCCTAAGTCTTAAGAATGATATGCCGCCTCGAGATAAGCAGTCATTGCACTAAACAAACAAACCAGCATTTAATTGGATTTAAAATAGTGAATACATTTTTCTATCATTTGGCTCGTATCGCTCTTTTATCTTCTGATTTTCTTCTTACGTGATTATTGTGTATTGAATTGATTCTAGTCACCATAAAACTTATGTCAGTCTCTCAGGCTGAAACCCCCCTCCTTTTATCATTAGAACTAGGTTTAGCATAGGCTTAACAAGTAATTATAACTAACTAGTCTAATTAGATTAACTAAAATACTGATAGAATATAAGGTTAACATCTCTTAGTGTTTGACACCCTACTTACCATGAAACTCCATCTTGACCGGGTACACTACCCGTTAAAGTGTTGTTTTAGGATAAGTCGGCTAAATATTAATTTAAAACTTGGTAATCAATATATTCAACCCACACGATAGCACATCAAGTTTTTGGCGCCGCTGCCAGGGAGTGAAAAAGTTTTAATCTTTATCCTTATTAGTATTTTTAACCATTAACTTAGAATAATTTAATTAGCGTAATTTAATTATGTTTGTATTTAATTGATTATGTGATTAATTGTTTGTTTAATTGTGTGTTTAAATTCCTGCATTATTTAATTGTTTTTGAAGTACTTTGCTTTGTAGTTTGGTTCCTTGTCTGTGATTCCCAGCTTAGGTTTATCATGGATGATCCAAACATCTCTATGGAAGAATACATCAGACTTGAAAAAGAAAAAGCTCAAAGATATGATCGAACGTTTAATTGGGAAACTGCCACATACGGTAAGGTGAAATATTGTGAAGATGAGAACGATTGCTTCACAAACTTCGAAACCAAATTCCTAGCTATAGTCTTTGATGATACATTAACTTCTGACGCAACACTCTCTTTTGAACCCACGATAAGTCCACTTAACGAAAACGAAATTTACTTTAGAATATCGTTTGACGAATCCGATGATGAAGATTACATGGTAATTTTTAACAATAATTCATTTTCTTATAAAATAATTTCTGTCGATAATTAGAAAACGGATTTGGAAAATGATAATGACAAAGTCGATATGCCTTCGTTTCCATCACCCGAGCCTACGGTCAGTTATTTTAATAATTTAGACTACTTTAAAGATTTTGAGAATGAATTTCCAGCCATTGTTTACGATGGTGCTCTAACGTCTAAATTAGATTTCTTAACTGAACCTACTGTAAGTCCTCAACATATCGATGAATTTAATTTGAAAGATGAAACATCATTGTCCAAATGTGATGAAGAGGAACAAGACGTTTTATACTTTAATGATTTATTTCCTCTTAACGTAATTTATGCTGATGATTTAAAGTCGGATAAGGACAATAATGATGATGAAATACAGTCTTCGGGGGGTAATGTAATAAACATTGATACTAAAGGGTCAAATAAGCTTCTTGAAACAAGTCATGATAGAATTAGAAAAATCTTTAATGTGAGAAGTTTTATCATGGAATTAAAGTTTAATATCGTGGGTTGGAATTGTCTTAACAACTGGATGCCATTAAATCTCATTAAGAATTTATATGTGTCGATCTGCATCTCATTCGACCCTAAGTGGTATTATAAGGATGGTGTTTACACAAGAATATTACGGAGGCCAAGGTGCATTTTTTTTACTTTGTTGAACCTTTGAAAAATTGGTCTCCAAGAATGAATACGGCATATTAAGGCAACACCTATACGCCGTATCAATTGTTTTTAACTTAGATTGACTAAGCCAACAATTCTGTCCAATGCGTCGTATTGGACAATTCCCTATACCTCCAAGCGTGGGTATAAAAACACAGATTATACGTCGAATACTTTTCACACACACCTTTCTCTCAATCAAAAACAAATTAATCGCGCTCTAATAATCCTGAAGATCAATTCCTAAGTATTTTCATCCTACCAATCACGAGGTATGTTATAATTTTACTCTACTCTCTTTCTTTCCTTTTTCGAATTGGATTAGGGTTAGGGTTTATATTTGGGGGTTTCGCGTTTTTGCTATTTATACCTTATGTGTACTCCCATTGCATTTGATAACTTTGTTGAAATGAGTATTTGTGGCTATTGGGGTCGAGGGGTCAAACGGGTAGAAACAAGGAAACCCATTTCGTTTTTAACTGCAGAAACGATACGGCGTATACCCTAGAAACGTATACGGCGTATTAAACATTTTTACCTAAAAAAACAACGTATCCATTCCTCTGGATACGACTTACCCCATACATCGTATTGTATTTTCACTATAAGGCGTATCATCTGTCAGTCTCCCAATACTCTGTATTATACCTAATAGATACAAAGTATTCACCTAATCCTGTATACTACGTATCTACATACTCATACGTCGTATTAACCTCTTGATCAGAATGATTTAATTTTTTTATACATTGATTCTATTTATTCTGCAGATATGACACCTTTACCACCTAGATATCAGAGACACCCATGGCTGAGGTACTAAGTTGAGGGGTACATTGAGGATATCGTGCACAACTTCTAGCAGAGACTCGAGATGATTTTTGGTAGGTCAGTTAACCGGGTGCATGTGCTAGATTTTGCTGGGTTGACCAAGGGGATGAGGCAGACGTTAGCTGGTAGGTTGAGGATGGTTTATATAGGGGATGAGGGGCAAGATTTGTTTACTAGCCACACATAGAGGAGACTGTTTAAGATCAGGGGACCGTTAGTTCGAGAGTTTATACTTGAGTTCCTCAGTACTTGCAGGATGAGTGATATGAAGATGGGTTTAGACGTTGTTGATACCCTATGTTTTCACCTAGGTGGAGCTAGACGTAGGATGACTTGGAGGCAGTTTATTACGGTGTTAGGTTTACATACCATCAAGGAGATGGCGAAGGATGGTTTTCAGGTATATTGGCTGGGGAGTGAGAGAGTGATCCCCGATAAGGGGGATCTTAGGGATTACTGGATTGAGATTTTGTCAGACATGGATTTTCTATGGTCGACTCCCTCTTATGTTTACATCAGACACCCTGTGAGGAGATTATGCCATAAGATGATATCTTGCAGCATTTCTGGCTGAGGACGGGCACCTGAGAAGGTGATCGGTATCGATCTTTTTATCTTAAGAGCATAGACCGAGGGACTGCAAACGTCATATATCTGTTAGCACAGTACTTATCTAGGTATGTTGAGGGGAGGAAGAGTGGAGCTAAGTTGTCTATAGGACACTTCATTGGGTGTCTTGTTGCTTATTTTGGCCTTGTTAATGATAAGGGATTGAGAGGTTTGTCAGTGATTACCCGTGAGCTCCCTATGATCAATTTACATGAGCTTGTTAGGCTTAACATCTGTGAGAGGCTCGGTGATACGTGGGCTTGGGTATCCCCAGGATCAGAGAGGCAGCCAGATGTTGTGGCTGATACCCCTGAGGCCGCTAGGGAGGCTCCTGCAGTTGATGAGGGTGCTCCGGCTGATCCAGCACCTATGTCGGCACCTCAGTTACCACATGCTGCCCCCAAGGCTATGCCTTAGAGGATTGCGAGGCTTGAGGAGGAGGTATACGAGTTACGGTAGAGCATTATGGGACTGCGTGGAGATGTTGATAGATCGATCACTGATCAGGGTAGGTTCGCTACCTGGATGGTCAGTTGCATGACTCATCTGATGGATGCTAGCGGTGGCACCAACCAGGCCTTCAAAAGCACTCTCGTAGGTAGCTCGCGGTTTCCCTACCAGAGACGTACCAGACGTAGGACTGACGACGTCAGCACCTCAACTTTACAGCCAGATCCATGATTACTCTCTCCCTTACTTTTGATCTTATGTACACTTATTTATATAGTGATGTATCTAAATTTAAAACATGTTACCTTTTGACGTATCTATATCACGATATGATGATTTTTGTGATTTGATTGTGCATGATGAAAACAAGCCTGGCAGTAAGTTCAGCAATTTAGCTCGTTAATTACAGACTCAAGGACCATATGCATAACAAGAATGAAGTTGAGAAGAAAAAGTCTAACTTAAAGACTAGCTGAAAGAAAATTGCTTATCGGGAGACAACCCGTCTATTTTTAATTGTTTGTCGATTGTAAGTTTAATTGTTTTCTGAGTCTGTCTTCCCAAACAATCCATACGGCGTATCGAACCTCTATGGATACGCCGTATCGACCTGGACGTTATCAGTCTTTAATTTCTGCATTTAAATTCCTTCAAACTTTAAAACGTTTGTTTTTACAAGATGCAATATGGCGTATCCTTGAGTTTGGGATACGGCGTATTGACTACCTGTATAGCATGGGTGTTTATTTTTTTGCATTGTAACCATTGTAAAACCGAGATAGGAATTGCACGCTTTATCTTTTAATTTTTTATGCAAGACCTTGTTGTAACAAAATTGACTAATTGGTGATGGTGTACTCTGAAAAAGATGTGTGTTGAATTCATATGGACATTCTGACGCCTCTTTAACACAACTTTGCTCAAGAAATCAAATTGGAGAATCATCCCGAGCAAAATATCAGGGAAGTT
This sequence comes from Tanacetum coccineum, assembly GCA_026074375.1. Taxonomy (NCBI): domain Eukaryota; kingdom Viridiplantae; phylum Streptophyta; class Magnoliopsida; order Asterales; family Asteraceae; genus Tanacetum; species Tanacetum coccineum. The sequence goes on from BQNB010093620.1 coordinate 8,629, forward strand.
CCTTGTTCTAATTCTATTTCCCATTTTCTTTAATTGTTTTATCTATACAACGAGGACGTTGTTGATGTGTTGTCGTGTAGGTTATATTTATTGATTACCAAGTTTTAAATTTATATTTAGCCGACTATACCTAAAACAACACTTTAACGGGTAGTGTACCCAATCAGATGGAGTTTCGTGGTAAGTAGGGTGTCGAACACTAAGAGCGAGGTCGTTAATCTTATATTCTATCGGTATTTTAATTAATCTAATTAGACTAGTGAATTCTAAATTACTGTTAAACCTATACTAGAACCTAGTTTCTAATGATAAAGGGGGGTTTTCCAGCCTACACAACATGACCAGAACCACAGGTTTTATAGTGGACAATCAATTCAATACACGATAAATCACGTAAGAAGAATCAAAGATAAAAGAGCGATAACAAGCCAAATGAATAGCAAACTATATTAGCCTAATAAATCCGATTAAAAATGCTGGTTGTTTTGTTTAGTGCAATACTTCTTATCTGAGGCCATATTCATTCTGAGACTAGGCGAGACAATCATCCTAATACCTAACACGAAAAAGAATATAAAAAACAGAACAAAGCTGAATCCTGTCACAATTAACGCATTCGCATAAAGCATCTTTTAGTTTAATTATAATCTATCTTAATGATTAAAGCAATGGTGATCTTGTTAAACCCTAGCCTGTCGGGACTTTACCCACTTACTGCTTGACGGTATTTTATATACTGGTAGTTCACTGTTCAAGTCTTTATCAATGATTAAGAATGTACTTGTTGATCCAAGGTCACTGCCAAGCCAACTAAGACTAAGAGCCACTAATTCTAAAAGGCAGGATAGAAACATTATTTGTGATCCTATTGATCCAGTAATATAAAACACGATATGGAGAGCTATCCCAGTATCTAAATCACTTGGTCAGTATCACTAGACCCAGTGAATGAAATGTTGCCATATACAAGTACATATGACAATATTAGGTGATTAACATATTAAAAACAATCAACGATAAATTAAGCAATCGAGATTAAACAAACCAAACATTAAATCTTCATTAAGATGGCTAATACCCAAGGGTATTAGCCTATAACCATTGTAATTATACAAGTGTGATCAATTAACCAAGGTAAACTAAATGTTTTACCGAACGATACCAGAAATTAAATGATTACAAGAGTATAGGAATTACACGGTGTCTTCTATGGAATCGTAATCAATGCTTGACCTTGGTTGCTCTTCGTATCTTTAAAAAATCAACTTTTATGTTTATGGTATAGAGAATATAATTTTGCACACTAAAAACTCGATTTTGAGTCTTCTATTTATAGTCTCTAAAAATTAGTGGATACACCGTATTGAGTGAGGTCAATACGGCGTATAGGGGTGTTTTCCTTAGAGTGCGCGCTATGTCCACAATCAATCAGTTATATCTTTCCTTAATCACATTTAAAGCAAGATCTTTGATTGTTTGACCAGCTAGATACGGCGTATGTAGTAAGCAGGATACGCCGTATTGGGAATTGATCATACGCGTTTTCTTGTGAAGTCTAGGCGCTGATACGCAATATCTTCTTTCCTGGATACGGCGTATTGAGTCAGAAATAAGTATCTTCAAATATCTTCGTTTAAGCTCTAAAATATGCGCCTTTTAGCTAGTCTTCACAAAACACTCCGTAATTACTGCAATTAACAACTTTAAGCAATTAAGTAACAATTCTTGCAATAATTATATAAAAGTGGGTAATTTACTTGGGATAAATGATGGTATAAATGTAACGTTATTTGATATCATCAAATATCCCCCCACTTAAATCCTATTTGTCTTCAATTAGACTCTACAAATTTATTGAAAATGTATCCTAACCGAAGTTAAGAATTTTTCCGTTAAGCATTTCTTACGTTTAATCACCTGTACAAAACCAATCACCTCACGAAATATGAGAAATGAAAACACTCAGATCACTCAACTGATATAGGGTGTAACATTTAATGGGTATGCTCATTTGCTCGATCGTGATTAGGTTTCTATCATATGCTTGGCAAGGATACACATCTCCACCACTATAGCTAAGGAGTAACAAGTCAAAAAGTAAATTGGGTTAATAGGTTTAATGGGTTGATCATTCTAACAATCTTTCACCAAAAGTACCACACCAACAAGGCAGTTGAATCATACATACATGGCCGTAACGATGGAATAGACATGTATAATTTGATCACGTCCTCATTTGAGTTTAACCAAGGGTTAGGATGAAGAATGATATAGGGTGTGGGATCTTCTAACTTCACCAAAAGTAATAAACCAACAAGGCAGTTGAATCACGCATACATGGACGTAACGACAGAATAGACATGCATGACTCGATCACATCCTTGTTCGACTAAAACCCAAGGTTAGTTTCTAGGAAAGGGAAGTAAATTGTTGTTAAATAAAATTCACAAAACAAAGAGATTAAGCTTGAAGAAATAAGATATATAGTTGCTAGAAACTTTCCCGGCCATTCCATGATAAAGACTAAAAAATATATACAAACATCTCGATCATAGAAATAACAACGACAACCTAAGTTGGCGTTCCCATAACGGTCAACTTCCCAATTATCCCAACTTATACAAACTTTTACAAAACAAGTGGTGATATCGACCACTTTATACAAAATTATACATCGTTGACTTTTTACAACGTATCAACGAATAATTGATCCTTCCAAGTAGTTTATCGGTTTAAGTTCAATGAACCGACTATCAATCTTTCCTTCTCTTTTTTGATGTATTTTCTATTTTTCCATTTTTTTCATAACATAACAATACGAATCTCGGTGTAATTTAACCGCCTTCATCATCATAATTCATCCGGATAATTTTTCTTTAAACTCTTCATCTTTGGACATAGAACATAATTGCGAAAGTAGCAAAATACACGAGCTACATACTTTTACATTCCCATTGCATTGTGTAATTTCTCGACCTAACTAGAGATAGAAAAATTCTCTTTGACACAGGAACTAGAAAACTTTACACAAAAGCAACTAGCAACTTTGATTAAATAGGCTTAATCTACAGGGTAGGCTAAGGTGTAAAGGTGTAACGAAATAAACATTTTGGTGTGAAAAAGACAGGAATGGCTCAACAGGTTTTTCTAGGGGATCTTACTCTTATAGTGAGAGTAAACAAAGGGTTATACGGGGGTTAACTAACCAGTGTAGTTAGTTAATAACACAACTTATAGGCTTTTTGGTGTATTCCTAAAAATATATCAGTTAAACATGTTACTCCATTTAAGTCCATTAAACTCATTATTGTGGTCTCGAATGATATACCAAGCCAAGTTCTAAAGTCCACTACATCACCGACACACTCATAATTTTGTGGAATTTTTGGTAAACGTTTGGAAACAGAATAGGCTTAATTCTCTCAATTTGACATTAATGGTTATAGTGCGCGAGGTCATGTAACTAGCAATTTTTACAAAATTTATGTTAAATTTTTTTTAATTTGGCATAATTTAAGCATATAGCATATTATTTGTAAAAAGAAGGACAAGTAGGCGTTCTAATTCTCCACCCCCTACTTATATTATACAACGTTCTCATTGTATAGATAAAACAATTAAAGAAAATGGGAAATAGAATTAGAACCAGGAACTCCCCTGATATTTTGCTCAGGATGATTCTCCAATTGAGTTCTTGAGCAAAAGTGTGTTGAAGAGGCGTCAGAATGCCCGTATAAATTCAACACACGTCTTTTTCCAGAATATACCATCACTAATTTGTCAATTTTGTTACAGCAAATCCTGCATAAAAGTTTAGAAAACAAAAAGTGCAATTCCTATCTCGGTTTTACAATGGTTACAATGCAGAAAAATAATCACACATACTGTACAGGTGGTCAATACCCCGTATCCTAAACCCAAGGATACGCCGTATCGCATCCTGTAAAAATAAATGTTTTAAAGTTGTAGGAATTTAAATGCAGAAATTAAAGACTGATAACTACCAGACATGTCCATACGCCAAATCCATAGAGGTTCAATACGCCATATGGAATATCTGGGAAGACAGACTCAACAAACAATTAAAATTACAAACATCAAACAATTAAAATAGTCGGGTTGTCTCTCGGTAAGCACTTTTCTTTCAGGCAGTCTTTAAGTTAGACTTTTTCTTTTCTCAGCTTCATTCATCCTTTGCCTTTGTTACAAGCCATCCTTCATCCGTAATGCGAAAACGTTCTCGATAAGCTTGACATGCGTTAATGTTGGATCTTGAATGGTCAGGTGCTCGTGTTCTTTTATGGCCATATAGTCATCATCAATATCGAATGAGTATTTCATCATATCGAATCTTCTAACTTGGCAGATTGATGGATCATGATGTTCCTTCTTATGTTCCTGACTGTCTTGAGTATTACCGGCGTTGTTTGCTCCATAATTCCTACCAAATATACGGTTAATATCAAGATAAGGATCATAAGTTTTTTTAGATTTGGTGTTTGTATATGGTCCCTGGCTGTGATTTTCCCAACAAGAGAATGGGGCATTTTCATGAGCATTTACTTTCCACCAACAATTTTCTAGTTTTACTAATATATAATAATCTAGCTCGTGGAAGTTTTCAAAACTATTTTTCAACCATGCGCAAAATTTCATTACTTCGGGAGTTGCATCCCCCCATGATTCTTCAAATTTAGCCTTATGTATCAAGGCTTCTTCTTTCAGCACCCCATCAGCCAATTCATCATACCATTTGTGATCCTAAAAATAAGTCATACATCCAACTCGAACCATCCCAGGTAGTTCTCCACCATTATAGAACCCACTAATATATGAACTACATGTGGGTCATTTACTATTTCCATTCATAAAACGATATGGTTTGCATATATGATCACATAGTTGATATGGTACCCCGTTATCTAACCATGGTTCCTCAGGATCTCCCGTCATATTATTATTTAACTCATACTCCTCGTAAGTCTTAATTCCTTGGATATCGAAAGTAAACATATCCATGTCAATTTTAAGGAGATAGTTGAATTCATTGAATGCTTTACACAAGGGTGTCTCGAAGGCAAATAAGTTACCTGTGATCTTAAAGATTTTAGCAATATTGTCGGGGTCATCGGCTTCCATCTCTTCATTGTTAACAAAAAGTTGGTAGAATTTTTGAATGAACTTTTCTACCAAATTTCCCCAAGTAGTAACTGAGCCAATATAATCCTTTTTAAACCATTCACTTGCGGCTCCTGCGAGTGAGATAAGGAAGATGCTAAGCCTAGATCGATCCTAACTTAGCCCTTTTATTTTGAGTGGTCCAACTACTTTGAGAAAATTATCGATGTGTTTAAACGTGTTTTCTCCAATTATCCCATTGAAAGTATTATCCCATATTCTCACCAAAAACGTTCATTGTATTTCAAGAAAACTCTTCTCGATCATTCTTCCTTTGTTATCATCAGAGATGAAGTTCTTTCGGGTAACGGAAATATATTCATTTGGTTCCGCCATCGTGATTCCTTTCTTCATCAAACGGTTTCCTGAGAATAAGAACAAACAATCAATAGTTACTATGATTTATTGACATTTTTCAGTTTTTTGGAATTTGTGTTAGACTTGTTTTTGTTCTAGCTCACTGCATCTGTAATTTTTTAGGCCCGTTTCAGTTTGGTGAGGCCGATTTAAACAAAACAGCGTTAACCCTGCAGAAAATTATCTGTTTTTTAGACAATTAAATCATTGGACGATGATCCGAATAAAATCATTCTGCGTTTTCTATTGATTTTTGATAAATCCCGTTTATATTTTTAACGGTTTATTATCATAGATGTGTAAAATCCGTGAAACGTTAATTTGCATTACACAAGGTACCACAACTTCAATCACATCATATCACTAAGATCCAACAAAAATTCTATTCACACTTCATTGTCATATCTATTCATTTCATCATGTCTACTCCAGTTAAACTCATCCATCCAACAGTAGCAATTGCCATACAATATCTTGGAGCTGGTTCAAAAGATCGTCCACCGATGCTTGGACCAGGAAGATATTCTCAGTGGCGTTCGCGTTTTCTACCCGATCCACTTGACAATAAAATCGAATGGTGTTTATCTGAGGAAGTGCATTCTTTGATGGTCCATTATATGGCCTTCAAAACGTAATCATTGCTAGCAGATGAAGCAAGCAGAGGAACATTCTACCAGTAGCTGCACATGAAGAAGCTGAGACAATACACAACATGACAGCAGAGAACAAAACTTTACTTTCAGCTGAAATGGAAGCTATTTGCTTTGAATTTTGACTGGATTTGGGGATTGAAATTACTCAATGTTGATTGCATGCAACACATCTAAGGTGGTGTGAACCGCCATTGAAAGGTCTACAACAAGGGAATCGGTGAAAGTACTAGATGTAAAGACCAATCTATTCTGGGAATTTGGGAAATTTACTTCTCGAGATGGAGAATCCATGGAGTCTTAATTCACTCCGGTTTTATAAATGATGTATGAGGTGACAAGGAACAACTTGCATGTTTCACCAATGCAAGTGAAATGTTCAATTCTTCAATTCAACTTAACCAGGGAATGGTCAAGATTTGTGACGGTTGTCAAGCAGAGACAGGAAATAGACACAGTCTCATATCACAAGCTGTTTGATGTTCTGAAGCAGTTTCAAAACGAAGTTAATGATATACGTTCTGAGAGATTAGCCAGAAGTGCAAATCCATTAGCACTTCTGGCGGGCTTGCTCAACAATATTCAGTTAAACTACTATAGGTCACCAATACCTCAAAGATCGGAATGCAACATCCTATAACATGCATCTTCTTCCACACGGAACAAGTGCGTCGACAGTCACAAAGGGCAAAGAGATCGCCAAACCAGTTACTCTCAATCTGAGTGTTATGAGGATGACAAATGATCAAAGAACTAGCTCGGAGGATAAGATATGAAAAGAATTGCTCTCCCCCGTGCTAAGTACTTCAAGAAGCGTACAAACATACAAACAAACAACCTTCGGATAACTTCTTCAAACTCGAGGAAAAAGTACTGAAAGATACCACCACTAAGTTATAACAACGACAATCAGTCAGGGCAGTTTGGGAATCAAAGGACGATGACAGTTGCTGGGGCTAGGGAAACAGTAGGCAGTCCGGTAGTGCAAAAAACTGGGATACAGTGCTTTAACTGCAAGGGTTTTGGACACTATGCCAGGGCGTACAGGAAGCCAAAGGCGGGTTAAAGAATACGGTATCAAAAGGGGAGAAGATGATGATGTGCAAACAAGTTGAACAAGGTGTTCCACTTCAAGCTGAGCAAGCCGATTGGCTAGAAGACACTGATGAAGAGATTGATGAACAAGAATTGGAAGCACATTACAGTTACATGGCAAAGATTCAGGAGGTCTCACCCTGAGAATCCAGTTCTATAGTCAGCATTGGAAACTGGTACCAAAACCATGATGAAATTGATGTGTTTGCCAATTTGAGTCGACATTCTGATGCAAACTGAATCATATTAACGACAAATAGTTTTGTGAGATGGATGATAGCAATGTCATTCCTGATTCATCAATATATTACTAATGATAATCAGGTTGATCAAAAATGCTGGCTGAATGTGTTGATGAGCGTGCTGCGCTTGCTAATTTAATTGCTAATTTGACTCTTGATACGGAGGAAAACAAAACGGTATTAAACGCATCATTTGAATCAAAGAATGGAAGAGTGCAAAAACTAAACCTTGATGAGGAATTAGTAGGGCTCTGGGAGAGGCTTACTAGCTTCGGGATAGTTGTCTAATTGCACTTAAGACCAAACAGACTGAGATTGATAAGTACACGGCCTATTGACCTAAACCGTGAGGGTTTATAATATAAGTTCAATCCAAAATTAAATCCATGTGAATTTATCATAAGCCCTCTCCATACAGGAGCTTATTTAATCATGCGCTTATCCTTCTTGCTAAGGACATTGAACATACAAGAGGTGTTTAAACTAAAACCTATGAAATTTTAGTTGTCAATCAGAAACACGATGGAGCTACTTTTTCAGGTCAAAAGGTTGTCTTGTTAAAATAGGTCCACATTTGTCAACGGTCATACTCAAAGAGAAAAGTTAAGGTAATTTCGGATTTTTTTAAGGTAAGGATGGAAAAAAAAGACCCTAAAGACCTCTGACTCGATCGACTGCGATATGGCACCCTCACAAAATAACCCTGTTTTTTAATGAATTTCTTTATAAACGCAATCAGTCAATTCAGACCATTCACGTTGCAGTTCATTGTTAGCACCCAATTGCGAACACCGTATTATGTAGGATCAACTTTGAATATTCCAAAGTACAATCAAGAAAGAAGCTCAATTTGAAAAGCCTCGTTCTGTATGAGATCCCATATTGATACTTTCGATCCTGCAAACAGATTTTGCCCCGTATGGGGATATAGAGGGACAGTGACTCTTGAAAAGGCAGAGTAGATCAAATTGGATAATGACACAAGTTAAACCTATGATTACACATATCAAAAACAGTCTTTATGAAACTTTCTAACACCATCCAAAACCTTATCTTGATCAGTTGGAAGCGGCTAAAGATGTTTGGAAGACAATGTAGAGGGAAAAAGTTTGTTAGGACAAAACCAAACATTGCTAAAAACATTGGCTTTCTACCCATGTCTAAATCCATTAGTAAAAGTAGACTACTTTATAACGAAATGACAAACAACTTCAATCATTTTAGAACAATTTGTCAACAAACTTGGGTTCTAATTCATACAAGTAGTTGCATTTCTTACCCAATGCTCAAGAGTATGGAAGGTTTTGATCAAAATTTATTATACTCTTTCAGACAAAAACTATACTAGACAGTATTGGTTTTGTTAATGAACTAAAAAAAAGGAAATGAATGAACGATTTTGAGTTACGTTAATTCCCTTGAAAAGGAGCTTGACGAACTTGAATCTGAAAAGGCTGATTTTTCAAACATATATGATCTACTTCTCGAAGAGTGTGTGTGTCTAAGATTGTGACATGTTTCATATTTGCATTTCTATGTATCATTTAAATGCTATTCTGAATTACTATGCTTGTATCCTGCATAAAGTCAATGAATGTGAATGTCTTGCACAAAAAGCTTTCAGAAACAATAAAATGAAATCTGTTAACAAAGAAGTTTCATAATAAGCTTTTGAAAGAGTTTTGCTAAATTGGAAAAACAATCAATTTCTCTGGAACCCTTTGTTTACAACATTAGTAAAGATACAGATGAAAAAAAACAAACAGTTTGCAAATGTAAATTGCTTCAAATGTATTTTGAAAAGAACGTGAACATTATCATGGAAAATAAAGATTTGAAAGCATCAAATGCAAGACTAGAACATGAGTGATAAAATGAGTTAAAGAAAACATCATTCTGGTAAACAAAAGGAAAGTTGTGGAAACTCAGTTGATAAACATCTGTTGTGCGACCACCCAATGATCAACGGATTCCATTAACACCAGATCGTTTTAGGAGAAACCCCCCCCGACTCCTTTTTCAAATTCTCATGAAATGAGAAGTTTTCAAACGTAATAATCGGTTAATAAAAAATAAGGGTTCGGATGGTTAGTTTAACCAGTCACTCAACAGGAATTTGCCTCAGAATAGAAAACCAAGCGGTTCAAACACAAATGTGATTAAACCTGGAAATCTTGTTTAGAATTTCTCCACCACAACACCAAAACTAGAGAACCAGTTGCCTCATGCTTTAGGAATACTAATTCTCACATGTCTAAATCTTCAGGAGTAATTACACTACTAGTGTTAGCAGTCCACAGCTTAAGTGCTATTCAAGTTAAAGATAAGGACTCGTGCAAAACAATAGTCAGTGAAGTTTCAAATGAGGAAGTTAAAAGACGATCATAGGATTTCTAGTATTTCTAAGAAAACCAAGTCTGTACTGCGTGTTAATGACTAGTTCAAACTCCAGAACTTCAAATGCTGAATGTTGTTTGTGCTGGAATGTGAAACATGTGGTTAATTCTAATCATGATGCTTGTGTTTCTTGATACTTGAAAGACATGAATGCTAGAACTAAGAAGCCTAATGTAGTGCCTATTAGTGCTAGTAAACCCAAGAGAAAAGCGAACAAATCTGGTTTGCAAACACCCCATATAGATAACAGTTGCATCAGATACCACTATTCAGAAATCCAGAGTTTCTATAAGGTGTTGTATGAGAATACAACTCAGGGATGGGAAATGGTGGATAGCTAAGAGATGTCAATCAGGTTATACAGGGACACAAAAGCGCTTAGGACCAAAATGATATGGATGGCCTAAGATTAGGGAAAGCTGATGAATCAACAAGTATTTTGTCCCATATAGACATTGTCTCTAGGATAACTAATGTCTTGAAGATATCAAATTCCTTAGGATCCAATTTGTCCAATGTTCCATCGTCCTCTAATTCTCTTGCAGATTGTACAACTCATCCTATTCATTGTTGACTCTGGATGCACGAAGCACATGACGGGCAATCTTAAGCTGTTGTGTAATTTTGTGGAGAAATTTCTGGGTTATGTTCAATGTGGGAAGATTGATAGTTTGCTCAATTTCTTGGTTATGGAGATTGATTCAAGGGGAATGTCAACGATTCAAACTGGTTTATTACGTAGAGGCATTCAATCACATTCTTTTCTCGGATTGGTCATTTCTGGATGTCTGATTTGGCAGGTTTGCTTTCAGGAAATCTATTGTGATTGTGAGAGATCTTCATGGGTACAACGTTTACTTACTAGGTAGTCCGGTGGATCTGATCTACTACACATTTCTTTCAAGAAACAACTCTTCATCAACTCCAATCTGTTTCATGGTTAAAGCTTCACCAACTCAAGCATGGTTATGGCATCGAAGACTTTCTCATCTTAACTTCGATTACATCACCTTACTCTCAAAGAAAGATGTTGTGACAGGCTTACCTAAGTTGACATATGTCAAGGATCAACTTTGTTCGTCTTGTGAAATGAGTAAAGCAAAAAGAAGTTCATTCAAGACAAAAGCAGTGCCTAGTTCCAAAGGATAAGGCTAAATTTGCTTCACAATGGATTGTGGGGTCCAATGCGCGTTGGCAAGCAAAATGGGAAAGAAGTAGTATTCTGGTGATTGTTGATGACTATTCAGATACAATTGGACTCTTTTTCTACGATTCCAAGGATGAAACACCAAAGTTCTAAAGACTTTCTCAGATGATTCAACGACAACTTCAAGCTCAAGGTATTTACTGTACGTACAGACAGAGGCAACGAAATTCTTGAACATGACACTCCATTGCTTTTTTCAAAGAAGAAGCATTGAACATCAAAATTCCATCTCGAACACCTAACAGAACGGCGTTGCGAAAAGATCGGAAACCGTACTCTTGTTGAGGGACTGCTCGATCGATGCTATTCAGCTTCCAAGCTTCCATTATACATTTTGGGCTGAAGCAGTTGCTACCGCTATGTATTACTCAGAACAGATCAATCAATCATATTCCACTCATGGTAAAGAGGCATATCACATCATAATGACAGGAAACCTTCAATAAACATCTTCACATCCTTTGGTTGAATTTGTTACATAACTAGAGATGGGGAAGAAAATTGGTAAGATGATAAGAATAAGGGGATCCATAGTGTCATGGTGGGATAATTTCTACTCAGGTCGAAGGCGATATCGTGTTTTACAAAAAGAGAACAACGCTTAATAGTTGAGTCCATTCATATCATGTTTGATGAAATCCAAAGAAATGATGTAGATCACAACAGTTAGTCCTCGCACCAACAACAGACAAGAGATGTCTCGTTGAAAATGTCGCTTCAGGCCTTCGTTCCAAGGACAAAAGGCATCAGACTATGGACAACTCTGACCCCGTGCTCGTGCCCCTCAAGGACAAAATGTTGTTACTTCAAGCAGAGGAAAAGTCAGATTCGTCCTCAAGGGTTATGAATATTTCTTCAGTCCTTACTTTGAAGAATATTACAATCCAACACTCGATTAAGCTGAGGGAAAAACAACAATGATCAAGCACTGAATGCATCGTTTCAAGAAGCTAAATTTATCAATCCTTTTTGTACCCCGGGATACAAGAAAATGGTGAGTCTTCCTCACGCAACAATTGATATCACCAATGTGCATTCATTTCAACCACAAAGTCGATGGATTTCCGATGAGACAGAGCTCTTCCATAGAACAAGTTCGTTGGAAATGCAACGATGCCAGTTCAAACAAGACGACAGCTTGCCACAGATCCTGAAATATGTATGTTCGCGCTCACGGTTGAGTATTGTTGAACCAAAGAACTTTAGGAGGCAAAATGGCTGGATTCTGCATGGATCGATAGCAATGCAGGTTGAACTTCATCAGTTCGACTGACTAAAAGTCTGGGAACTAGTCGACAAACCATTTTGGCACAGATGGTTATTAAGTAATGTGGTTATGGAAGAACAAAGAAGGATGAAGATCAGGGACGTTAATTCGCAACAAAGCGCGACTTGTATGCTAAAGGTTAATGCTCAGGAAGTAAGGTTTCCGTTGATTTTGAAGAATATTAGCTACAGTGCTCGCTTAGAAGCATTCGAATTTTCGTTGACCACGCAGCACACAAGCTCTTTTCCAATCTATCCAGTATTCATGGACGTGAAAACGGATTTCTTAATGGTCCACTGGAAGGAGGAAAGGTTTTTGTTGCTCAGCCAGAAGGGGTTCGTTTGATCAGATCATCCAGAAAAAGTCATACCTATTGAGGAACAGCTTTTGTATGGATTTAATGCACGTCCAAGAGCCTGGTCGAATGAACTATCATACTTCCTATGTCAAAGGCTTTACTAAGGACATTTGGACCAACTTTATTCAAGATAAAAAATATGGGGAAGATATTCTACTTGTGCAGATTTACGTTGATGACATAATTTTTGGGTCTACCAAAACACTAAATATTCAAAAAGATTTGAAAAGTTAATGAACAGTAGATTTGAAATGTCCTTGATGAGGGAGATGAAGTTCTTTTTAGGACTACAGATCCACCAGTCTCCAAAAGGTATTTTTATCAATCAGGCCAAGTACGCTTTAGAAATTCTGAAATAAGCATTAATATGACAAATTGTAACTCCATATTGGTACACCATGGCTACCAAAACCCAACTTAGATGTAGATTGAGTGGGAGTACCCGTAGACCAATCTGATTATCGTAGTAAAATAGGTGTCATCATGTAACTTGACATCTAGCTAGACCTGACTTAGTAAAAAAGCAGTATGCTATTGTGCACGTTTATCAAGCTAAGAAAACTCAAATCACTCAGGAGGTTTAAAAGAATCTTTAAATAACTAAATGGTACCATAACATGGGGGTCTCTTGGTTCAAAAGGATTCTGGCTTTGAACTAACAGCATTTTCAGACGCTGATCATGCCGGATGCCTTGATACTCGGAAAAGCACTTCTGGAGGGATACAGTTCCTTGGTGATAAACTTGTAAGCTGGATGTCAAAGAAACAAAACTGCACTGCAATGTCTTCAGCAGAGGCATAGTACGTGGCGTTATCTGCAAGTTGTGCTCAAGTAATGTGGGATATTGGGACACAACTCAAGATTATGGCTTCAACTTACAACAAAATTACGTTGTATTTGCGACTCTCAGTCAGCCTTAGCTAATTTCATGCCACCCTAGTACTAACATTGCGAACAAGCCTCATCCATACTCGGTTTCAGTTCATAAATGGAACAGGATTGAAAATGGTATAATTGAATTATATTTTGTCTAGAAACTGAATACCAATTAGCTGACAGGTTTACGAAAGCCTTCCTGAGGATCGGTTTAAAGTATCTAGTCAGAAGGATTGGTATGAGATTGTTTGATCCAGCTGAACCTGGAGTTCTGACAAATGAGACTGCTTGACATCATTCATCAAACATTCACCATGTACATATTTTTTGAGATAAGCAAAATACAAAAATATAAAACTTCAAAAGAAATACAAAAATAGAAAAACATGAAAATCCCCAAAAGATTCTTCTACGGACATGTCTCTTAGAATCGATAAATTTACGTGCTTTAGAAATGATCGATTAACATTGAAGGGTGTGTAAATGACTTAGTTTCGAGCGAGAGTTGAAAATAGTTTCAAAACATGTTCATTTCTAATTTTCTAAATGGCTTATTAGTGCAAATATCTAATACATAACCCGGACTTCAAATAAGGAAGGTTTATGACTTATCCTCCCAACGAGAAAAATTAACGTCTCTCGGTCTTTGAGCGTTCTTACAAGACATGCAATTATCTTTAGCTCAAGAAAAGGATAGTTGTACGTTTCAGTGCGACTTATACCCTTATCCGTTAGAAGAAGAGATAGTCCCTAACATTGGTTTTTCAAAAAGTGACATGATTTTCAAGAATTCTCCATGAAATTCATAATTTCACAATTGTGTGTTCAACACTCCATCCCTACAATGTTTTTAAAAGACAACTATGTTTAATTGGTCATATTCTTGAGGGGGAGTTTTTCAGAAAAAACAAAGTTTTTAATGTTCTTGGATACATCTACTCGGGCCAATTCTTATGTATTCAAAACATTATCAACATGTTCCCAAACCAATTCCTGTTATAATATTTTCTCCCACAGATTTTCAAAGACATATTTTAATCACAAGTGTATTTCAAAAAACACAGTGTTAGGTTTATTATTTAAATTAAGGGGAGAGAATGTAATTAAATATGATCTCATCGATCTCAATGAGCTAAACAGTATGAATAAGTGTTTTATGGTTCGATATTTACCCAACAAATCGTAATTTCATGACGAATCTGAAGTCATAAGGTGGTTAGGTTAGGAATCATTCGCCTATGATCCAACCTAGAACCGAGGATCTACCTAGGATATCCAAAGTTGGAAATAGCAGTCTTCAGGTTTGATTGGGATGAATGAGTATGGAATAATGACCGATAAGATTGAGTTAACACTGGATTACAATCTCAACAAGGTGTTAGTAATGACGTCCCTGGTAAAGCATTGGAAGGCGTTGAAGAATGTAAAAAAAAATGTTTGGGATAAAGGGTCTAAAAGAAAGAAGCCCTCCACACAACTTAAGGCAGAAGAAAACCGGGTCAATACATATGCTGTCGGAATAACAAGTTGATTGTGACCATTGGTAAATGACATCATGGACCCAGTGATGCAATGCCAACCCTTCCCAGCCCTTGGGTTCTCTCTCAACCGGAACTTGTCTCATTTGTCACGGAGATACACACGTTATCTATTGACATTCATTCCGAGGTCGTTGTTATTGAAATAGGTTGGGCCAAATATGCTCAAGCCTCCGAGTACTAAAACAAAATGCAACTACGAGGTCTAGAGCCAAGATCAATAAAAATTTCGTTAGGATACATTCCATTTCAAACACTTATTGAACATATCAGGTTCACAAGCTGTTATCAAGAGTACTACGCCAATATCATTGTGATATTTGCCAGAACAATCCGAGAGTGATACTAATGTATTCACAATGAAGATAGAAATCATGCTTGAGCCAGCATCAAACAAGCTCTTGGTGGTGAATGCGAGATTCTTTATGAATCAAACTTGTGACAACTGGATATCGATTTGGTCCAGTAAAGAATTTGACGTTGATGATTTTTGATAAAAAACATGACACTCTCGATGTGTTTTGTGTTACAAATTAATCTTTAACGAGTGACACGTCGATTGATTCTTTTAAATCAATTTTCTCGTTTATCACTAACGTAAACTGCAGGGTCAAACGGTGCGGTAACGGCAACCTCATCAATTCAAAATGCTCAATCTACAAAAGTATATATTAGCAGGAAAGCTCAGACTCCTTAAAGACAAAGACTTCCGTCAACTCTGAAATAAAGCTTTCAAGATATTGCAAGTAGTATAAGCTTGCTTGGTCACAAACACAAGATCGCAAGGATGGCTTGCCTGGATCGCCAAATGCATGAAGGAACAAGCTTACAACGAAGACAAAGACCAAGAAAACACTCGAGCTTAAACGTACAAAACAATCTACTAATCTCTTGAAGGAGTGCTCATCATTTGAAATCACTTCGGGGGAGATGTATAGCCTCTAATTGTATTGAGTCAATAAAGGAAGCTCGTTCCGTGTTTAAGACTCACTTCGGGGTGGGGGGGAGATTGTTAGCTCAATTTATTGAGTCTAGAAACATGGAAGTTCGGTCACTCTACGATGGAGCGTATCGGTCTTTAATTAAGTTATCGTTGTAATAGTATAATATCGGGGAATTCGGGCTCTATAGTCTGTATAATATTTGTATATGTTTCGGGTTTAATACCAAGCAAAAACACGAGCCCGGGTCCTAGTTAAAGATCCCCGCGCGTACTTTAAAGCGACGGGGGTATTAAGCTTTTTCTTCTTTAGAAGAAGTTGTTGTCTCATTTTAAAATATAATCTTTTCTCTTTTCTCTCTCAACCTCTCTCTATAGTTTCTTCTCTAAAAAACTCACTTCTTTTATATAATCATTATTTATATCAAGCGTATCCCACTTGTTACACACATAATATGCAATTAAGTATATCACGTAAGGCTTATAAGGATCGAAAACGATGCGCGCGCGAATATCAGACAACGGTGAAGGACTCGTGAAAATTTTCCAAAAACAGTTATAGTCCAAGTTTTGTAAAACGACTTACTTCACTATAACTTGTGCTCTGATACCACTCTGTAACACCCCCAAACTACGTTTTGGGTGCTACTTCATAATACATGGACACAAGTCCCAGTAAACGTTCAAAGATACGTTTATATAACATAATTTTATTTATTATAAAGATCAGAGTTACAAAGGTCCCAATACCATTATAGATATTATTTCTAAAAGTCACAACACGACTTGATTTCTAAAACACTTTTTTAATTAATGACACTACTTCACCGAGACACCGTCCTTGATATCCGCGTTCCGTCCCATCCAGCCATCAACAGCAATTAACCTGAGATACATGCTTAAAAAGTCAACAAAACGTTGAGTGAATGCATAGAGTTGACAAATAACAATTAGAACGCATATTTTGGTTCAACAAAAAGTATAACGTTGGCTCGTAAGTCAAGTTATAAAGATAGTGATTTCCAACTAAAGAATTCGTGTACTGAATCATGTCCGAGAAGTATGCCACTTCTCCTAATACTAACCACAAAATGTCCGTTTGACAGGGTGGTCCCAACAGATTCAAACCCCGGACAGGGTTGTTAAACCCAATAGATCTATTTAATGCATTAGCGTTCACCAACACATGGTAACTAACTGTCACACAACAAAAAGGCATATACTCAGTAGCGAAGGAATCATATTCAAGTATCAAAAACAGTTTGCGTTCAATTTCACAAAACAAGCAATATATCCTCCTCGCGGAGTTAAAAACATTGAAAACTTTAAACGCGAGGCTATGAACTCACCTTGATCAAAAGCCGATGATTAAACAATAAAGTCTAGCACGAAAATCCACAAACGCGATCACGACCTATAATTAGAGTCGTTCGATTACTATATCGAAAAGTATAATCAACGATGCGTTCATCGTATCAACAAAATCATATATAATATATTGAGTTAATTTCATAATTCGTCCCTAATGTTTATCGGGTATAACGGATTTAGTCCCTCCGAAACTTTTTTAACGGATCCTCTCCC
>BQNB010093621.1:0-26318 GCA_026074375.1 Tanacetum coccineum
TTTCGTCCCTTTGGTGTACAAGTTTGGGGTGTTGGCAGAACTGCCCCCCCACTTGTTACTTTGGGTGAATTGCAAAAACAACCCTTCTCTTTTCTTTTCCTCTTTTCTTCTTTTTATATAAGTTTAGGGTTTGGCAATTTCAGCCCCTAAACTTATATTTCTTTGAACTTTACTCCCGGGGTTGACTTGGACTTTGACCAGTTGACTTTTCTGTTGACTTTTTGACTGGATTGACTTTCCGGCTTTGATTTGGCTTTGTCTTTCACAGTCTTTTCCATTCCGAGTCCGGTTTTGTCGTTTTGGCTTTGTTTTTCGTCCTTTTCTTGGTTATCCGTTCCTGCACAATACAATTAGCAAAACAAGCGTATCTTTGGCATTTTAAGTCCGTTTTTGGTTATTTTAGCTCATTTTTAAAGGTAAAAGGTATGTGTAATTAAGCACATACCACTTGAGAGATTGGCGATCAAAGGAAAAAAAGGGAGAGAAAAAGTGATTTAGGGTTATATTAGATTTGTATTTATACTAATAGAATCCTAGTTGTAATCAAAATTGTTTCCTTTTTTTCTTTTATCCTAACCGGCCGAACACCCCTTTTATTATATATTTTTTTATTATTATTATTTAACTAATTATCTTCGTTACCTTAAGTTTTTATAAAAATCTAAGCTAATTTGGGTAAACCTTTTCATATAAATGCAACTACTTAGCTTTCTAAAGATAACTTTTCATTTCACTTTTCACTTTCTATATTTAGAAAGTCCACTATAATTATCCAAATTTCACTCACTTCAATTATTACCATTATGCTACATTTCCTATAAATTTTTAACATAAAATCACCAAAATCATTGACGTAGCATTGCATGCTATACGCCATTACTTTTCATTATCACTATTCACGAACAAATGGAATACTTATCACCAAACACAAACACACTCAAAATGAGATGCCCATACACCTCAAAATGATATCATGCACCTATTCAAACCATTTATCACACATATATAACACATAGCATACAAGAATCACACACAACAAACTCTTATCCATTTCTAAAGGTATCACTAACCTGATTAAATCATGGTTGTTACAGAATCTAGAGAAGTTCATTGGTGAAAAGGAATACGGTAAAGATCTCAGGCTACTGGAAAGGACAATATGACTTTCTCATATTTTGTCTTAACTCACTTCAGGTCAATTTCTCATATATAATAATCTTGTGAATATGTATATAAATAGTGTAGACTTAAAAAGTAGGCATATATAGTGTTTGAGTATGAATTTTCAAGAATTTCTTAGTAAATTCCAGAATTTTCAAATTATCATACTCAAACACCATATAGTACCCTCATAATTTGAGGGGGAGTATTAAAAATGTTCCTAATGCGGCTTGTTAATAATTAGACATTCTTTCTTCGAAAATAGTTATATTTGAATCAATTGTTATCCAAAATATCAAGAGATTTAATATTTTTGATAACGGGAGAAAATGAGATTAAAATATATTGCTAATAATGTGATTTTTAAGATCTCAAGGGTATGTTATCCCATATATGTGCTAAACTCTTTTGATTATTCGATGCACATATGAAGGGGGGCAAATGGTTACGCGATTGGCTAACATGTCGAAATACCAAAGACCGACCATTTAAATTACTGTATTGGAGTTATAATGTGGTTAAGTTTAGGTATTCATTCCCATGATCCAGCCAGAACCGGAGGGATCTACCCAGGGATATTCCACTAGATAGTGTAGAAGTCCTTAAGTATGAAAAAAGGAATAAAGTGAGATTAAGGGAAAAGTGCCGACTGAAATGAAGCTAGTACTGGAGCAAACCCAACAAGGTACTAGTTATGAAATCTCGGTAAACGCTAAAGGGGTTGAAGAATTAAAAAGAAAAGTTAAGATAAAGGGTGAAAAGAAAGAAGTCATACTTACACTTTGACAAAAACCAGGTCAATACATCTGCTGTTAAAAATCACAAAGATGATTGCTGACACTGAAGACTGACATCATGGATCTCAAGTGATGCAACTGCAAAAACCATACATAGCAATTCAGGAATCTCTCAAAAGATTTCTGTTTCATTTCTCACGGAGATTACATCTTTCTATCAACTTTCTCACTCCGAGTATTGGTGTATTGAAATGGTGGCAGTCTGTTCAGATTTCGTTCCACTAACAACAAAGGGCACTATTGAGTCTAAAGCCCAAAAGGATCATCCATAAATCTCATTAGGACACTTGTCAAAATTATGCTTGCTAAGTCACATAATGTGAATAACAAAAAATATATATTAAGAGTCCTACGCATTATCCTTGTGATTTTGCCAGAACATCTAAGTGATACTTAAGTATTCATAGTGAAGATGGAAATCCTGCTTGAGCCAACATTAAACAAGCTCTTGGTAGGTGACTTGTGCGATTCTTACGAATCAAGCTTGTGACAACTGGAAAGAAACGATGGTGCGATTCTATATGAATCAAACTTGTTCCAGGAAATGAATTGACGATTGATGAATTTTGAAATGCTTAAAACTCTCGATGTGTCGCAAAAACACTTTAGCAAGTCCACTCAGAATCTCTCAAAAGATTTCTATTTCATTTCTCATAGAGATTACACGCATTTCTATCAACTTTCTCACTCTGAGTTAATTGGTATTGAAAAGGTGACAGTCTGCTCCAGCCTCCTATCACTAAAACCAAAGTGCACTATTAAGTCTAGAGCCAAAAGCGATCATCCATAAATCTCATTAGGACACTTGTCAAAATTATGCTTGCTAAGTCACACAAAGTGAATAACAAGAAATATATATTAAGAGTCCTATGCATTATCCTTGTGATTTTGCCAGAACATCCGAGTGATACTTAAGTATTCACAGTGAAGATGGAAATCCTGCTTGATCCAACATCAAACAAGCTCATGGTAGGTGACTTGTGTGATTCTTACGAATCAAGATTGTGACAACTGGAAAGAAACAATGGTGCGATTCTATATGAATCAAACTTGTTCCAGGAAATGAATTAACGATTGATGAATTTTGAAATGCTTAAAACTCTCGATGTGTCACAAAAACACTTTACCAAGTGACACGTCGATTGATTTTCAAATCAATTTTTATTTCAATCGGTGAGATAGTAACTCGCTGGTTCACTCATACCATGTTGTATGCTTTGAGATGTTCCGGTAATGAGAACGACTAGTGCAGCTGCAAAACCCTGTCAAGAAGATTCTTCAGAAGTATATCTGATCACAGGCAATATTTATACGGATCAATAAGGAAACGTGGTTATTGCAACCATATTCGACAAAGTAACAAAGACACTTTCAATATCTGTTGATTATCACTAACATAAACCTGCAGGTATTCCCGATGACGGCAGCAGCTAGACGTGGATGAGTCAGATTCATAGCCGCATGCTCATACTCGATCGACATTTATAAAGATATCATGAAAGCTCAAGTACATATTTCAAGACTTCCACTACTCTGATACCATATGTCTTTCTTGAAGCGACGAAGTATTGTGTTGATACCGTTCATCCTCTATAAAGTGACAAAGTGTTAATGTTAAAGAATATCAAGAAATATGGCTACACACGCTTTCAATATCAAGAACAGTATGAGCCTGTCGGTCCAAAGGTCATAAGTGCACCAGATGGAAAAGATCAAAAGATGATAAAGGAGATTGTATTTGGCTGATGATTTCTAAGTGTTCAAGATCATATTTATATCAAGTCAAAGATACAAGTCAAAGCCTAAAGTCAATGATCACTACAACATATCACAAGTTAATGATTGAAGTTAAAGACTACGAACTCAAGACTAAAGTCAAAGCATCTAGGTTTAAGTTTTTGTAAATTAGAGTGACCTCCCTTAGGGGGAGATTGTTAGAAACACGAAAAGTATCGATCACTACCAATATAGTTAGTCGTAGCTCGTAGATTAATCAAATGTTATGTTAGTAAGCTAAACGGGCCAAAGGCCCATGGAAAGCCTTTCATAAGGCCTATGGCCGGTCATGTAAGAGTATTTATACCCACTCCACACATGGAGAGGGTGGTTGGTTGGTTCATTTCTCACACATAATCTAATCTTTCTTTCTTTGTTACTTTCTCTCACTAAAACCTTCCTCCCATCCACACTCTCTCTCAAGATTTTCTTCTTTGTTATTTGGTGTTATAGATTACTAGCATTCTACATTAACATGTTGATTATATGAATTAGATGGTGATCAAAACTATTGTTTTTAAGACCTTCAATCTTCATCAAGACCTTAAGTGACAAAAACAAGCTTTACGTTCAATCAATCAACTCAAGACTACTTCATGTTTTAACTAGTTTGATTCGCGGTTCGTTTTACAAACATGTTAACACCCATAATTATGTTTCTTGTTAGATCAAACTGCTTAAGAAATGGTTAATACAAAAGGTAGCTAATCATAAACAAAAGGTAACAATTGATTGGTTAACAAGATCCCTTTCGTCCTATGATATGTTTAATAATCAATCTGGTTTGATAAAACAATATCACATGAATCATAAATATAGATGGATCTTAGAAAATAGCTTGAAATTGAAGAAAACATGTTATCACAATCATAATCCAATCATCATTCCACAAACATCAGTTAATCAAGTGTCTAAAGATACTAGCCACTCATAGCAATCAAAGACATATTTCTAGAAATTAAAGGATTCATAAACATGTTTAAAAAGGTTCTTACAAAGTATGTAAAGTTTATAAGAAATGAGGCTTGGATGCTTGGAGGAATTCTTGATGTTCTTGACCTCCTAAGGTGGCTTCTTTCTCCTTCAAACTTCTAGGATTTTCCTAGGATTCTAAGAAGGATTTATGGTTTTGAGAGAGTAGTAGAGATCTTTGTTAATTGGATTGATCGGAGATTTATTGATGATGTCTAAAACACTAGCCAAGACCTCTATTTATACTACTAGGAAGACCTTGGGGTATTTAATGCTTAACTTAGGGCCAAAGGGTCATGAAATGCCAAGAAATAGAAGTCCAAATTCTTCTAGATCATTCAAGGAGCTTCAAGAAAAAAGTGGTACATCAAACGCAGACGAGCCGCCCGACTCGTCATCTCAGCCGGCCGACTGGGGCTTCGTCCCCAGGTGAGTGTTGCTCGATTTTGCGTTTAAGCAAACCGTTTGAATCGTGCTTAGTCATGGGTCTTTATACTTTAGTAAATCTTCATTTAGGGTTATCCTTGGGACTTGGAAGCTCGAATGATTGGCTCTTGTATTCTTGAAATGCTTCCGATCTTTAGTTTTGACTCGGGATTCTTCGTACTCGTATAAAACTGGATCTCTTCGTTCTTTTCTTCGCTTTTCTTGTACTTGGCTACAAATAAACTTGCAACTACACTTTGATGCAGTAAAGTAACAAAACCTTAGAAAATAGCCAAATAACTTATACAAAAGTACGGATAACTGTCACACCCCCAAACAGGGCCTGGACGGAAACACGTGTCCGGGGGCGTGACATCATAATATACATCACACAAGATACAAAGAACGACCTCTAAGGGTACGTTTAGAAATCCAACATCGTTGCATTAAATAAAATAGTTAAAGTTTTACATAGGTTCTTAGATAATAAGCGGAAGCGAATAAAAGGTTTTAAAGTTTGACAACGATGTTAACATAGATATAATAATTCTTGAAAATTAGTCCAAAGCAAGGCAACACCATAAAGCAAGCAAAGACATCCATAGCTAAGCACCTGAGAAAAACATGCTAAAACGTCAACATAAAGTTGGTGAATTCATAGGTTTGAATTTGATATAAGAGTGGACCACAAATTTTGCAAAACGTATGTGACTATTATAACAGATACAATATCACATAAAAAGAATCTATGTTGCGCTAAGCTCATGATACCGAGGCTAAATGTAATGGGAGCATGCAAAATGCTAAATAAACTTGCCCTGACGGTTGCCAACATGGAGCTTCACCGTATCACTCGACATGGTATACGTCCGTTGATCATGTAAGAGCTACTTATACGGACAAGGATGATTAGTCCCAATAGATCTATTTACAACACTCGTGCTCACTTACCAATCCAATTGATCATAAGTAACTAACGGTTCATAATAACTCGGGCATACAAGTTTCAACATTTACTTAGGCAACACGTAAACAAGATTGGGAAAAAACATAAAGCATTTGTGTCCAATGTTTAAAAGCAAGAAATGTTTCTCACCCCAAAAAGTAAAGCAAAGTAGTAAAAACGTGGGGCTATGAACTCACCTTAGCAAGATGAGCAAACGGTAAATCACGTAAATGAAAGATGATATAGAAATCTAGCCACGACCTAGATAAATAACGCGTCTTAGAAAAACAGAAAGTATACTAAATATAGCACGAAACGCTTAATATAGAAAGACATACATGTGTGTTTGTGTTTTGGTTTTATTTATCAAAAACAACTTAGTGAAATTATAACGTTCTTCGTTGAATCCATACATTTTTTCAAAAGTTACCATTTATAGAAAGTTTCCTTTTTAGGAAAGATTTTAGTTTCAAGACGTTAATACCGTCCCCTATATTTGTTAAGTTTCCATATTTTCAAAACGCACTAACTAGTCTTAATCGCTTAACTTCTATGTCCGTTTCGCTAAAACATAATAAAAGTTACTATTTTTGGAATCCTACCTCATTTATCAATCCCGATATCATTTACATATTTTTATGACATTTCAAATGTTTCTAATCAATAACCTAATGTTTTTATATGTTTCAACAACGTTTAGAAAGTCCAAAAATGTCCAAAAGTGTTCGAAAACCTCATTTTATTTTCCAAACAGCACTACGTAAAAATGGTTTTGCCGAAAAATGTTTCAAGTTTCATTTGGCTATAACTTGGCCGTTTTAAGTCCAATTTTAGTGTAGAATATATGAAAAACTATCTATTCGAAACGAGCTCTCCAAAAACTACTTTTACGCCTATTGAAAACATTCCTAAGTCGCCCAAAACCTCAAAACAATTTCGGATCATCAACTATGTATTTCACAAATGCTTCCAAAAATCACACCAAACTTCACAATATTGCCTAGTCTAACCTAATCTCCATTCACAACTAATCCACAACAAAACCACACCTAAAACTAACAGAATCCCTTCATTTCTATTGTTGCAACTCATTTTTCAACTCACCTCACCAAGATCGCAAAGTCATAAACATGTTACTTCCATTTTTATAAAAGATGACAAAATATTAATTCATTTCTTTTTTATAAAAAGTGCCACAAACACATGGATTCTTAAGTATGAACAAAATTCATAAGAATGAAAGAAAATGTCAAAGTAAGATCAAGAAATGCTTATAAGAATGAGGAACAAGAAGCAATAACACAAGATCTATACCCAAAATCACTAGATCTTGAAAACCCACAAATAAAACTAGAAACTTTAACTTGTAGATCTTGAGAAAACCCTTGAAAACAAATGATCAAACCCTTGGAACATCCTTAGATATGATTAGAAATGATCTTGGAATGAGTTAATCTTGATAGAAATAAAAAAACTACGGAAAGTATATGTATGTATGTGTGTGCAAAAAGAGAGAGATGCGTGATTTTTGAGGCTACGAAATGAGAGTGAAACCCTAAGTTAGAAGTATGTATGGTATTTATAGGAAATAATTAGGTTAAAGGTTCATGACTAGTCAACCAAGAGTGAAACCAATGGCTAAGTGACCAACACACACCAAAGGTGTGTGTGGTGATGGTTCGGACGCAAACACAAGAGGGGAAGGGGTTCAAGCTTGAATCACTAGCCATTTGAAATTAAATCATATTCCCTTGTTTATTGTTAGTGGGTTTGTGTTCCAAGGTTGGCATTCATAAGGACAAGAGGTCTTACACCACCTTGCATACCTCCAAAACATCACTATCTTTGCATGTGATGTGGTGTCCTCATTAAAAATTTAAAATTTTGGTTCCTTTTCTTTTCTTTTGCTTGCACCAAAAAATAGAGGGGTTAGGGGGGGTTGACCACGAAATTTTGACTTCTAAACCCAACATATACGATAACTAGAGTTTACACTAGAAGATTTTGGGTTTTCGGGGTTCCGTTTGATCAAAAACGCAAATTAAACGTTAAAACGTAAAAATAAGTATCGGAAGTGATTGTAAACTACGAAACACTTAGAAATGATAAAACAACTCATATTATGTCTAAACTAATCAAAATCCGAAGTCGAAATGCGCCCGATGACGTTTTTCAGATTTACGCGGGTTAACTTCCCGATAAACTGCCAGATTCAAACGTAACGTATAAAAGTAAAAAATAATGATTAGAAAAAGTTCAAAATATTGACCTTAAATTTACGGGGTGTGACATCCTTCCCCCGTTAAAAGTGATTTGTCCTCAAAGCTTAAGACGTATCTTTAGACGCAGGTGCAGGGTTAGCAAAAAGATGAGGATACTTTTTCTTCATTTGGTCCTCGCGCTCCCAAGTAAACTCAGGACCTCGGCTTGAGTTCCAACGGACTTTCACAATTGGGATGCGGCTTTTATTTTGTTTAACTTCTCGATCCATAATTTTAACTAGTTCCTCGATGAAATTAAACTTGTCATCAATCTGAATTTCGTCTAACAGAATAGCTAGGGGTTCGTTGGAGAAACACTTTTTCAGATTGGAAACGTGAAAAGTACTATGAACCTGACTTAGTTGCTATGGGAGCTCAAGTCGATATGCAACCGTTCCTACTTTAGCAAGGATTTTAAAAGGTCCAATATAACGAGAATTTAGCTTCCCCCGTTTGCCGAAACGTATCACCCCTTTTCATGGCGATACCTTCAACATAACCTTATCTCCAACCTCAAACTCTAATGGCTTATGTCTCATATCGGCGTAGCTCTTTTGTCTATCACGTGCCACTTGAATACGCTTCTTGATTTGGATGATCTTTTCCGTGGTTTCATGAATAATCTCAGGGCCAGTAAGCTGAGCATCTCCAGCCTCAGCTCAACAGACAAGCGATCGACACTTACGATCATACAATGCTTCGAATGGTGCAGCTTTAATACTCATGTGATAACTATTGTTGTACGAGAATTCTACTAATGGTAGGTGTCACACCCCGCCAAGGCGGAAACACGAGGCGTAACATCATGGATATCATCACAACACAATGGTGTCAACAATAGAGAACCACTATATGCATAACTAGAAATAAAAGACACAATGTGTCATGACAATACCAAAAACAAAAGAACGGCGTCTTGTATTAATGACAAAGGGTCTCATCAATACAAAGACATAAATGACTTACGAACCTAATAAAATCAAATAGCATTCAAAAGAATCCATGCAACAAACACGAACAAAACTCAGGAGCGAACTCCAAATGCATTCCTACGGTCTTTCTAGGTTTAAGACATAGGTTTAAGACATATAACAAAACCTTTCAAACAATTGATGCGATTACTAAAACAATTCATAACAACCATACGTGTCCCGCAGTCTACGTATACATCACATCACTCACAAAAGGGTCATGGGTAGCTCACTACCCTCCGATCGGAACACAAAGTCAGTAGGTATTATTTCAACCCTTCAGTTGGATTTGATTGAGTAGTAAACACCACTCTCCAACCGAACTCACATACCTCAAAACAACTCTAATTGATCACAAAGCCATGGAGCGTACCACATAAACGACTCCAATTGATCACAAAGCCATGGTGCGTATCACATCACAATCAATAACAATATAACACATAATCACAACAACTAAAACATTTAAACTCATAGCATCATTTTCACCCCAAGAAAACATAGGAAAAAGGGGCTATGAAACTCACCTGATGCTAAAGCAATTCCCAAAATCTTCGCACATAGCAAAACAACAAAATAACACGTGTTACACGCTACTAAGCCAAAAGCTTAAGCACATGTAACAATCATATGATAGATGTCTAAGGTGTTTATTTACCCTCATGGGTTACCCCGACACCATGCCTAACATTTATCAATTCGTTTACATACTTTTCCAAAGTCTTACAATTTACCCGAAAACGCAGAATTTTAACATCATTTACCATTTTCTAAACCATACCTACTGAGCTTTATAAATTATACCAAAAATCATAGGTTTAATACCATGAGTCTACTAACTCTATGATTTTTCCACTAATTTATTTCCACTCTTAAGTACCCCAAATAAAATCTAACTTTTAACTACTCAGTTTCGGATATGATCGCACACTAAAAAGTTTGGACCTAAAAACCATACTTAGACTCCAAATCAGAAGCTCTACTTTAGGGGATTTTTAATAGACACATAGAACTAAACTCATGTAGGTTGTCTAATCCTAATTCAAATTTTAAGTGGGGGTTCTACACCTTGTAATCTAACCTAAATCTAACCCGAATTTACTGCTTTTGACAACGTTTCTCGTAACCAACATTTGAATGACTTCCCGACCTTAAAAACTTTCGAGGCTGGATGTTATGGAAACTAGACTCTCTGAGCTACATCATAGATACCGGAAACTTGACAAAAGCTGCTACCATCAACGAGATAACAGCCGAACAACACAGGCCTAAATTATGCCCTAATCTAAATCAAGTTCTAACGCGATCTAAACCCTAACGAATACACCCATATGATCCTAATTAAACCCTAATTATTGCAATATGATTAAACATCATAAATTTTTAGATTTTATAAAACCCTAATTCCATCATAATAATTATTACATGTTTTTAATGATAATTAACTTCAAAAGATTATAGTATATACCTTAAATCTTCAAATCTTGAACAAAAAATCACCTAGCTTGAAAAATAAATTTTCTTCCTTCTTGTTTGAAAACTTTAGCCGATCCAAGTAGGGGAGGGGCAAAAGTGTTTTAGGGATATTAAGGTTTAGTATTTTTAGGATTAGAGTCCATGTTTAAGTCTAATTTAATATTTATTAAGTAGATAATTCCCTTAATTAGTGTCCTACTAGGATTGGGCTTTATTCTTTTTTTATTAAAATTCGTATTTACTATTCATGTATAAAAAATGAGGGACTTCAGTTTCCTCCTAGATTGCTTCTTCTGGGGTCTAGAGGATGATGGTTGAGTAGTAATAGGTGTCTATTGAGAATCAGTAGGAATGCCTAAATCTACACCTTCATCTTGAGTAGCCTGAACCATCATTGTTGCAAACAGGGGTGTTACTCTTCCAGAAAAATCATTTCCTTCTCTCTTCATATTGGCAAAGATTTTCTTTGTGTGTGAGGGGTTAACATAAATCTTTTTGTGATGTGACATATCCCTAAGCTGTTGATTGATAAACACTTGTACAAAACATGGATACATTAGAAATTTGACCCCTCCCTCTAAGTGCTTTACCATAGCATCAAAGATATACTTAGAGAAATTAAATTTTTGGTTTGTGGCCAAGCATATGATTGCAGAGGCCATTGTGCTACTGAATTCATTCCATGCAGTGGATTTGGCACTAAGGCATTGTGTAATAGTATGAATTAAAAACTTCCATTGTGGAGAAAAGAAAGCTTTATAAAATGTAAGCCTTTGAGAAGGTTTTTCATACCCCATCTGTGCCAGTTCTTCAAAGATAGTAGCTGTCGGTAAACAATCAAATACACCAGACACTATTGCTAGTGAAGAATCACTTCTAATGCTTGACTCCGTGATGATTACCCTCTTTTTATCAACTAGGGCTTGTAACTGACGTTCACCATTGACAGTGTTTGCCTTTGCTGTTGCCTAAAACTGTTCAATGCAAGATGTGTAGATGATAAGATTGATAGTTAAAGCATAATGATTTTTGGGTTTGCATTAGAAAAATCATAATTTCATGATACCATCATTTTCAGTACGGTTTTCCCAAGGGAATGCGAACATATTGGAGTATCAGCAAAGTTAGGGTTGACATTGTTTGGTGGATTAGATGATTAAAGATGAAATTGTGTTAGGGTTTTACGTTTAGAGAGGGTGTTTGATTATGATTAAAAATCGAATAAAGAATCAAATGAAACCGTAATGATGTATTTTTTATAAGTTCCATCAGCAGCAGGAACTTGAATGGACCAGCAATAAATAATGCATTATTCAGCATTATTAATGGACTGCTGTTAAATCTATCAACATCATATCATAGCTTAGAAACACTATGTCCTATACCTAATAGTAGAAAATGTATGTGCTTTACACATTATGCCAAACCACCCAAATACCCCTTTATTTATGACCGTAATTTAACCTGAGGGCTAACATCAGTATGATTTGGAGCTCCCAGCATTAATCTTCATTTTTCATTTTAAAAAAGGACTTTCACTCATCAATAGTCTTCTCCAATGCTCTTCTTTCTATTTTTTATGATTACAATATTCTCAATTCATTTTTGTCAAAAAATACTCTTTTTGATTTTTAATTTTTTTTTACCAGCTATCTTTCTGTTTGTCAAACTACATATTTTACTCTCTTTTCTTTTTCCTCACTATTTCACTCACCAGACTTTGTACACTTTGCATCAATTCAAATTGTTTCATCTGTCTTACTCCCACTTCCAAGTGTGTAACCCTCTTGAGAGTGGTGGTTTACTGGATATTTAGATGTTGTCTCAAACATAGTTTGAGCATCTAACCCCCAATATAGTATCTTGGGCACCTGAGTCCATTACTGAACCAATTCCCTAAGAACTTGATCCTTTATGGGTTGCATGGATTAGGTCCCTATTGATGTTACACTGTTCTGATCTACTTCTTAATAGCTAGATGCAGTAGTGGCAGCCCTTTCCATTTCTGTCACCACATCTCCTTATGGACAGCCTCATCACCACCTTTACAGGGGGGGGACCACTAGGAATAAGGTTCTTGGTTGTCCCGACCTCTTTTGGACATGACTAGATGTTTTCTTTTTGATGCTTTTTAAAAACACTTTTGATATTACTTATCTTCCTTCATGTCTTTGACTGTATAATATAAGTTAGCTTCCCTTAAACGATGCTTTAAGGGTAAGTATTTGCTCAACAGTTGTAACCTTGGCTCTTATGACATCCTAGCAGTACTATCTTTTGCCTGGCAGTACTAATTTTCTCCCTAGCAGTATTAAGAGATGTCTAACAGTATTAACTCTGTCTTCAATAATTATACAACAACCAGGCCTCTATTCATCTCACAAGGCATACTAGAAAAGACTAAATTGTAAATGTATGAATCTGAGGATCATATTTATGCTAAACCCATGATATTAAAAATATAAACTGTGATCCAAGAACATTAACTTCCTCTCATACATTACTCTAAGTTGAAGCATTCAATCATCAGTATTCAATATGTTAAACTGTTAGGTTGTTAATCTAGTCAAAAATACAAATCCATGTATTTTCTTCCGTTGACAGCATTAAAGTTTGACTAACATTTTAACAAGCAGGTTTATAGTTATAACTAGCTAGCTACTATTGACAAGAACTAACAGTTAATATCATCCTTTACAAAACTTTTACAAAGACTAGAGAGATGTAGACATTTAAGGATTAGTCGGTTCCATACTTGAGACCAAGTAGTGTAACCTTCCTCATCAAACCTTTTGTAGAAGATCATAAACATTATATTCAGTATGAATTTTATCCGATTTGAAATTAAATTTTTAGCATTGCAATCTCTTTATAAACTTATGCTGAATTCTATTTTTGTTTTGTTCTTTAGAATGTAACTTAGGATTTGTAATAATGAATAGTACTTGTTATTGTCAATATTAATGACAATATGCATTAAAATTATACCTTAATCCAGCAATTGGTTTTGAATCCGCGTACTTACCACAACAAATAGCCAGCGAAGCCAAATATTCAGGCTGCAGTTGTAGTGGTGTAGCAACCAAAGTTGCTTCTTGGCATTGCCAGATATCAACCTAATTCTATAAAACTGACAACCATAGTAGTAGGGCACTTCTATCTTAAGTGCTCCAGCATAGTTACTATCTGTTATAAGCAACTAGTTCAATGGTGAATCCCTAGAATCCCAATGGCCTATTGTTGTTGGTTTGCCTTTCAAATATCTAAAAATTCTCTTGACAACTAAGAGATGTGATGTCTTTGGAGTAACTTGAAATCTGGCACATGCACATACTACAAACATAATATCTGGCCTAGATGCTATGAGATACATCAAAGACCCAATCATATATCTATAGAGATGTACATCAACATCATTAGCATCTCTATCTTTGACTAAAGGCTTTTCCAAATCAACTGGAGTTGAAGCAGACTTCACATCAGTGTAGTTGAATGTCTTCAAAATGAATATTCTATCTTCCTTCTGTTGTACTTGTAATCCTAGAAAGAAAGTGAGTTCTCCCATAGAACTCATCTGAAACTTATCCTTCATAAGCTCTGTATTCCAGTTCACAGTTCCTTTGTTTGTAAAGCTATAGATATTGTTATCTTATAAACCTATAAAAGAAAAATATCTCCTTTTTGTTCTTGATATAACAATGTTCTGAATCTCATCTCCATCTTTTAAAACCATTAAATTTGCCCATAACAAATAGTTTGCAAAGTTTCATTTACCATGCTCTTGGTGCTTGATGCAACCCATAAAGTGCCTTGACCACCTTGTAAACTTTGTTTGGATGGTCAGGATCTTTAAATCCTGGTGGTTGAGTAAAATAAACCTCTTCCCTAATAGTTCCATATAAGAAAGCACTCTACACATCCGTTTGATATACCAGAAAACCCATAAAAGAAGCATAGGCTAAAAACAATCTTATTGCCTCAATTCTTGCCACAGGAGCAAAAACTTCTTCATAGTCAATACCTTTTCTTGTCTATGACCCTGTGCAACCAACCTTGCTTTATTCCTAATCATAATCCCCCTTTCATTTTTCTTGTTTCCGAAGACCCATTTTATTCCAATGACCCTCTTTCCAATAGGCAAATCCGCAAGTATCCAAACCTGGTTGAGTTTGAATTGCAGAAGTTCTTCCTGCATTGCTTCCACCCAAGATAAATCAGATAGAATTTTAGCAATGCTTGTGGGTTTAATCTGTGATAGGAAACAAGCATATAAACAAGTATTCAGGGTATCATGTGTTTTCTGTTCATATACAGCACTGAGAAACCCTTGTTCAGAAGTAGGTTTTGTCATTCTTCTTGTCTGAACAGATGACTTCACATCACCAATCACATTTTTAATTGGGTGATCTTTATGAATTCTTGTATTGGGAGTGGTTAGAATTTAGAACTGTTTAGGAATTGTTGATGTTCCTAATCAACTTTTGGTTCACTTTCATTATGAAGGTAACTCAACATGAGTGGCTTTAAGTGTAGGACTGACAGTAGTAACATGTTGTCCAGCAACATTAACTTCTTTAGGACTGTTATCATCATCAGACTTATCTTTTTCATCATTCTCATTATCTATACCATCTTCAACCTACTTTTGATCATCAGCAACAGATTTTGGTTCACCAATATCAACATCCTTGGAAGGTGAATCAAAATATGAAGCTTCTTTCAATTTGGCATACAATGCAATCTTGATGATTTTCTTCTGATGTACTTGCATTAAGTTCTCATTGTGTAACTGCAGATTCATTAATGATTGGACCTGCACCACTGGGTACATAATTTATAGAATTGGTGTTAGAGAAACAATATCAATAACAGCCACTTTGGTCCATGCACCTTCTATCATAGGTTATTCTCATAAAAAACCATATTGCCAAGTTTTGCTTTACCCTCCTGGTTCTAGGTTGTAATACCCTAAAAGCATTTACTATCAAAGTATATCAACAAAGGAACCTTCATATCTTTTGCATAAAAACTTGCTAAATCTGTCTAAAGTTTTTAGAATAAGTAACATGACGTCCAAATGGTTTCATAAAGCTTAGGAGCAAGGTTATAAAACTCTTTAAAAAGTCATTAAGGTGTCTTGTTATGAGCTTGATTACCAAGGAGTGACCCTCTTCTATACATTGCATGCAGTACTAACTGCTTCAGCCTAAAATGTGGTAGGTAATTAGAGTCAGTCTTAACATTGTTCTTGCAGCCTTCGATTTAGTGTCTATTCCTCCTTCCGCCAACTTTTTGTGAGGAGTCCTGAACTACACTGATTCCCTCTTAATACCTTTTTTCTATGCAAAATTATCCAAATTTATTCTTAAACTCTGTTCCCTTTATCACTTTGCTTTATTTTCACATTCTTAGCCCATGGTTTTCTATTTATTTGATAAAGTTCTTAAGAATCTTATGGTTTCATCCTTAGTTGTTAAAAAGAAATACTCTTGGAAACCTGCTTTTAATCTTCAGTGACTCTTAAGCATTACTTCTTATGCATTAACTACTTCCAACAAGTTAGACCAAACAAATCCATATATAGCAATAAAACAAAGGCTTCTTAATTGGATTATAAGAACTTGGACCTTACAAGAAAAGCTTTGTGTTGATCTCCCATTTAATGAATAAGCACCACATCTGTTTGGTCATTTTCAAAAATGTTTTGGAGGCTATCCTTTACAAGATTATCCTTAAACAGCTTTATTTATTTTAAAATCTATAAGACCAAGCCTCTATGCTAGAGCATTTCATTCATCTAAATGTAGCCTTTGCAGCAAGACAAGTTTATCTCTCATAGGAAAACAATGTTTCTTCATATCAAAAGTGTATATATTGTCCTTTCTAGGAATTTTAATAAGTATATGATTTTCATCAGGCAACTTAATATTAGGAGATAAGACAATACATTCAGTGTCAGTAAAAAGGAGAAAGTTCTTTTTTCACACATCTCTGAGACACTAAAAAGATTGAATTTTAACTCATTGACAAAAGTAATAATCTTCAAAATCAAGACTCTCAGTTTTAAGTGTTCCTTTACTGAGAAAATTTTACCACCATGAAAAAGGGGGGCCTATTCCTCCCCTATATGTACATAAATACCTCTATCAATTCATCTTGAAATCTGAGAGATATGCTATGGTTACCAGTTCATGTGCCTTGAGCATCCTTGACAACAAAATCCTCTATCATCTGGTTTTGTTTTTTTTGGGCTTTCCCTGCACATAAAAAATAAGGAAATTAGATTCATTTGGGGTATCTAAGCCCAATCATGACTTGGATCTGCTGTGCATCAATGTAAATTATGTTTTCTTCAAGGTGATGTGATGCTAACTATTAGGTTTGGTGAGGATCTCCAAACGCAACATTGTTGAGGCCTTTATAGCATTTACTGATTAACCCTAACAACATTAACAATTGCAGAATTTGGTCCCTTGCAGGTTTGAACTGCTTTTAGGCTTAGCAGTATAACTGCTTGTGGCCTGCTGTTATTACTACTTGTGCTTGCAGCGAATTATCTTTTATGTGTAAACCTTTTGTTAGATAATGATGTTTTAGATTGAAAGGGTCTTCTTACAGTTGATTGTGTTGTTTTTGGAAAACATGACATTGGTTTAGCATTAAAAACTGTAGATTTGGGATGAGCAGTATTAACTGTCCTGGCAGTATTAAATGGTTTTAGCCAGTTTTCATTAAAACTGCTCTTGGAACCATGTTCCTTTGAGATTAGGGTGAGTTTTTTGTTAGTTTAGTTGTAGTTCACACTGTTATAAATTAATGAATTTACCATCCTTTCCCTTTGATGGTATTTACACTAAGCCTGTACATGATTAAAACTCCCACAAATAAAGTAAGCTTTGTTATACATCACAAAATCACTTCCTAGTTGATTGGACTTCTGCCCATTCTAATCCCTTTGATTGCCCCTAGGAGTTTGTGATCTATACATTCTCAGGTTATCTAAACTGATTTTTAACTAGTTTTTATGTTTTTTGGGTTGACAAACTATTCCTTTTTATCACAGGAAGAAAAACAGTTTCTTTATCCAATTAAGTAAGACTATAACAAAGGCTACATGTGTCTTTTGTACTTGTTTCTTTTACCAAAGAGTCATCAAGAATTTTCCTTTAGAATCATTTGATGTTTGATCAAAAAACAATGTTAGACTCTTGTTACTATTCTCAGAACCATAACTTTGAATTCATCAAGACCAGAATAAGTCAATTTAAGCTTCGTTTTTTAGGTCTTTATTATAGATAAAGTAGAGGTGGAGGAACTGCATATACCCAAACCCTTTTTTACCCTTTTTTTAATAATGTTTTCTGACTCCCTAAAACCTGTCTAGGGTCTTTTGAGGCCTATCAATACTTTCTCAATTTTTAAATTCAATGCCCCTCTTTTTTCTTGTCTTAGCTTTTTCAACTCACTTTTAAGAACATTTATGTCTAGTCTTTGCAAGCTACTTCTATTTTATAGAACTGCAACTTCTTCACTATAAATGGAACCTCATCTTTCTATATGTGATAAGTTGTTTCTTCTACTATTGCTAAACCTCGTTTGTAAGTGCTGCTATAAATTTAGTCTTGATTAAGCCTTAACAATTCAAATCATCACATATTTCTTAGAGTTTTCATTGTTTTTCATGATAAGTTTTAGAACAAGTTTTATCATTGCTATACCTCAAAGTTCTGAAAACGCCATTTGAGCCGTGTTTGTCTGAACTTGTTCTTTCTGCCATGTCAAATACAGTCAAAGCTATCACCATCTATAAGCCAACAATGGCCTTTAAAGATATTGTATTCATTGTTCCTTGCTTCCTAGTGTTGTCTTGATTTCTAAACTGACCTTCCTTGTTCCTTGGTGCTCTACACTCCCTGGCAAAGTGTCCCATCTTATGACAGTTAAACACATCTAACCTTGATGTATTCACTAACACAGCAGAGTATCATTAGCATTAATGAAAATTTTCTTGCCTGTCCTCTGATAGTACCTCTTTGCCCTCATACTTAGCAGAGAGAGCTGCCACTTCAAATCCATTGCTTCCAGATCATCTTCATGAATTTGCTCTAAGTCTTGCTGTAGGAGATTAGAACCATTGGGATTCTCAACCATGAAATCATACACAACATTATCACTTAAGCTAGCCTAGTACTAACCTTGGTGGTACTGCAGTGTTAACATTAAGTTAGTTGTACTACTTCATAATGCAGGTTTTGCATGAGTATATTAAACATCTTAGTATGCTAGTGTATGGAGCTAGACTTAAAAGGCCAAGTTTTTGAGCACCACTACTTGCACCAACAGATTTCTTTACACTTTGTTCAACAATTTTAAAGGTTGTTGTAACAAAAATCTTCGATGCTTTATTGTTTCAATTTCAGCCTTGTTCATCCAGACTACAACATGCGTATTCCACTCAGGAGGCAAGCTGTTCAAAAAATTTGAATTTAAGTCTTCTTGAGCGATGACCACACCTCAAAACATTGAATAGACTACTGACAATCTTCTGATGATGTTAAAGATTAAGAGTCAAGCGCTCTACACTTGATGCACTTAAAGATTTTTATATTGTTGCTTCAAAAGTGGTTCTATCGCGTGTTTTTATTTAGTGGGCTTCTTACCTCCAAATGTGTTTCAATAGCAGCAAACATTGTTTTAGCATCAGTGTACTGACTGAATGTGAGTTGATGTTCATTGGGAAGAGCCATAAGTAGCAAGCTTCTAGCCTTCACATCATTCTTCTTGTTGGTCTTTTCTTTAGCAGTTACAGTTACATACATCTTTGTAACTGAAGTACCGTTCTCTTGTGCTGTTTGTGGTAAAAACACCCATGAGTTACCATTCTCTATGACTTCCATTAGAGCAGTCTTGTATCTGGACAAGTACTGCTTAATTCTTATCACCACATATCATACTTCACTAGTTTGAGTTTATGGGTAGCTTAGCAATAGTATTACTATGTGCAGATTCAAAAAATTTTACTGACTTATGAGATAAAGTTTCAAAGCAAAGCTCTGATACCACTTGTTGATCCCAATCATTGATCGATTCCTTAGCTTGTCCAAGGTTAAATTACCTTGGATAAATCCAAAATAACTTGTTGTATAAACTTTGTATGTATACTAAAGTATATGCGGAATCTACACCTTAATATCTAGAAGTATAATAAATAAACAGTAATTATGAATGAACAAATATATAACCAAATGCTCTAATATTATTAGATTAATAATACGAGTACTCTTCTTTTTTGTTTTTTAACTAGTCTAGGGTTTACAACGTTATAAGCTTTTCTAATTGACTTGCACTATGAAAAACTTGTATATTTCAACTATATGCCATTGAGCTCCTTTTATAGAATAAGGAGTCTAGTCGGACTTACAGCATATACTAAAGATAAACAATAAACTTATAAAAATTTTCTGATACATCTATTCTATAATTATCTACTAATCTTCTTACTCCAAGTTATCCTTATCTCTTTTACTGTATTTACTTTTGACTTAGTAGCAATTTTCTAACAATTGTAATCCCAGCATAAACTTTTTTGTATAGCCCCCTTCCAATCTACTACCAACCACTGCCCCCTAAAAAAAAAAACACTATTAAACATAAGCAGTTGTAGTAAATTTAGTACTAGCTAGTACTAATATTATACTAACAATAGTAACTTTGTGTACTAGCAGTTTTAAATTTACACTAGCTAGCAATAAATATTCAGCATATATTTTCAATCTTCAAATCTGAGCAAGTTTAACTTCAACAAGCTTTTAGCTGTAAATTATGACTAACAAGTACTAACTTATACTAACGTAGTTGTAACTTTATACTACCCGTACTATACTACTTAGCCATAATGTTCATTAGTATCAACAACAGTACTAAGTTATGCTTGACAGCACTTATGTTATTCCCTGGAGTAGCAAGTAACTTCTTAAGAATATCTTGAAAGTCTTTATAGTCCCAATAATCCTCCCCTAATTGTTGATCATTATATGAATTCTTCAGTTTTCTTTGTTTAAAAGCCCTATCACTATCAGGATGATGCATTCAAACCTTTTATTGACCCTTTTGCTGCTTTACCATTAGCTTAAGTAATTAATAGAACATATCATTCCAATAGTCATCTTGAAGTTTCTTGTTTAGCACATTTGTGATTGTTATTGGTGTGAGGTGATATCTCTTTTCAACTAACATAAAGATGTGCACATTTCCAAACCTTACAAAGTGCACTCCACATGAATCATACAACTTCCAAATAGTCACTTTAATATCCTTTGTAGATTTCTCCATACATCACTCTTTATGTCTGGTTCAAACATAACTTTTAAATCTCCCCACAACACTCTTTCATGTTCATCTTCAGGCCTTGTATCACCATATTTTGGTTTTACCAACTTCCAAAGAGTCTCCAAGTATTCTCTGTCAATACCCTGAAGAATCCTAATCATAGAA
The DNA here is from genome assembly GCA_026074375.1 of Tanacetum coccineum. Classification (NCBI taxonomy): domain Eukaryota; kingdom Viridiplantae; phylum Streptophyta; class Magnoliopsida; order Asterales; family Asteraceae; genus Tanacetum; species Tanacetum coccineum. The sequence goes on from BQNB010093621.1 coordinate 21,281, forward strand.
GAATATCTCTTGGAACTTTCATCAACTCTTATTAATTGTATTGTCCTATTATCTCCTTCTTTAATCATCTTGTATTCAACAATCACGTGTGGTTTGGTTGCAAGTGGATAGCATCAATGCTTATATCTTCATCTTTGACTATAACCATATGCCTTTTTTAGCTCAACTTCATTATCTTTCAACCTTTTTTTTCTTAAGTTTTTGCTTTTTAGGACTCTCAATTCCAGTTTATCTCTTGTTCTTTTTGTACTACTATCTTGTGCAGTTTCTATCTTCTTAGAACTACTTTCATCCTTCTTTCCACTAATTTCTTGAACTTCTGAATTCATAGCCACAAAAGAATTTACTCTTTTCAAACGTAACATATAAAAGTAAAAAATAATGATCGGAAAAGTTTAAAATATTGACTTGAAATTTACGGGGTGTAACATCAAGCCAAGAACCTGCTAAATAGGGGTTCACCAAATACAAATCAACAGTGAATGCAAACTTTAGAATGGCTGCCTTGAATGTTAGGGGTATTTGTAATAAGGATATGCAAAAGGAGGTTAGAAGCTTTATCAAAAATGAAAAGTTAAGCATTTGTGCTTCCCTGGAGACTCATGTAAAGGAGAGAAAGTTGCAAAGAATTTGTGGTTTTGTGTATGACAGATGGAGATGGGTGTCTAATATGAAGGATAGTGATAAGAGTTGTAGAATTATTGTGGGTTAGAATGAAGAAGTGGCTAATGTCATGGTGATACATTCCTGTAAACAAGCAATTCTATGCCTCATTGAAATAATTGACAGTAAGCAAAAATTCTTCTGTACTTTTTAGTATGTGCTAATTTAGGAAAGAAAAGAAGCTTCTTTGGAAGACTGTTTGGGCAGATGCAAAGGTTTTATTAAAGATAAACCTTGGGTTCTCATGGGAGATTGGAATGTCAGTTTAAACATTAAAGATCATTCTGAAGGTGGGTCGTACAAGACTAATGATATGATTGATTTTCAGGAGTGTCTTGGAAAAATTAAAGTTAAAGATCTTAATTGTTCAGGAATACATTTTACTTGGGTACAAAGCAGGCAAAATCCTAACAGTGGAATTCTTAAGAAGATTGATAGGGTACTTGGTAATGTTGAGTTTATGAACCAATTCACCAACTCACATGCCACTTTTCTTCAACATTTATCATCTGATCATAAACCTGCTATTCTGGTTATCCCTGAGAAGAAAAAAGAGGGGGAGGGGTTTGATTGCTACGGGAAAAAAAAAATAGAGGGTTGGAATAGAGAAAAAGGAAGGAAAGGAAAAAAAAAAGGGAAGAAGAAGTGAAAAAGAAAGAAGAAAGAGGAAGGGGGGGAGGGGAAAAGAGGAAAAGGGGAAAAAGGAGAAGAAAAGAGGGAAAGGGGGATAGGAAAAACAAGGAAAGGAAAGGGGAGGGAATGGATGGGGAAGGAGGAAAAAAACACAACTTTTAGATTCTTTAACTTTATTGCTGATAAAACTAAATTTTTAAGCACTATGCAGGAAAAATGGGATATCAAAGTCAAAGGTTGTTGTATGTATAGGATGGTTAAAAAATTAAAAGCTCTAAAGCCTCATATGAAAGCTATAAGCTAGAGTTATAGGAACCTTCATGAGAAAGTTATTGAATGGAGGGAAAGACTGCAAGATACCCAAAAAAGGTTTGATAAAGACCCTCATAATGCTAGTCTAAAGAAGCAAGAAGCAAAGATCCTTAAAAATACACTATTGCAAAGAAGGATGAAGAGAACCTCTTAGTTCACAAGGCCAAGATTAATTGGTTATGTGAAGGGGAAAAAATAGCAAATTTTTTCACACCATTATGTAAGGAAAAGCTCATAAAAGCAGAATTGAGGCCATTAGTGATGAGCATGAGGAGAGATTTGAAGGTGATCAAGTGGCGGAACAATTTTTATTACACTTTTAGAATTTCCTTGGTAAAGCCAGAGAAGTGCGAAAGTTTGACCTGACAAAGCTGAATTCAAAAACTATCTCTAATAAAGATGCTGAAGCCATGGTTAAAAGTGTTAGTGATGTTGAAGTAAAAGCTGCTTTATTTGATATTTATGATAACAAATCCCCTAGACCTTATGGATACTCAGCAAAATTCTACAAAAAAGCCTGGACTATTATTGGAAGGGATGTCTGTAATGTTGTTAAAGAGTTTTTCAAAAATGGGGAAGATTATTGGCGAAGTAAGTTAATGCACCCTCAATTACCCGTGTCCAAAGTCGGTGCTTCTCAAAAAGTCTCTGATTATAGACCTATAGCCTGTTGTAATGTCCTCTATAAGATCATCAGCAAGATACTAACAAATAGAATCAAACATGCCTTACACAAGCTGGTAAATCAAAGTTAAAGTGCTTTCATACCTGAAAGACAGATTACTGACAATATCCTGCTTGTTTAAGAGTGTTAGCCTTATTTTTATATAAGTTTAACAAGAATGTCATCGGTCTTTTTAGTCATAAATAGTCTTGTTAAGTAATAGGCTAGTCGGGTTCAACGGGCTTGGATTGTAATCTAATATTGTCCATGTTTCGGGCTCAAAGCCCAAGAAAAGCCAAGCCCGGCCCAAGTTAGAAAGCCCACATGCCACTCATGGCTCAAGGGTATAAATAGAACCCTCTCCACACATGGAGAGGGTGTTGGTTACCATTTGCATAGTTTGTGTGTGTGTGTAATCTTCCATCTTATTTTCTCTCTAATAATCTTTCACTTTCCTTATCTCTTTTCTATCTTTGTTTGCTTATTGGTATAGCTTATGTTGTGTATGGATTAAATCTTTTGGGATAACATTTGGTATCACTCGCCACGGGTGGGTTTAGTGTTTATTGTGTTTGTGGTTTTTTTTGTGAGCTTATTTGAGCTTATTGTTGGTTTCGGCTTATTGTTTTCTTAAGCTTATTTTATTTTTCAAAATTTTGATTTTGGGTTGTTAATCGTGTACAACACAACACAAAACAGTTTCAATTTTTTTTTCTTTTCATTTTGTTGGGCTTACTGTGCTCACAACTTTCATTTGGGCTTATATTTGTAAGAAAAAAAATATAGAAAATAGTGCGTCTTGTTGTTTCAAAAGTCTAACTATTTTGTTTCAAAAGAGTGCGTCTTGTTGTTGTTTCAAAAGTCTAACTATTTTGTTTCAAAAGAGTGCGTCTTGTTGTTTCTTCACAATCTTGTCGAAAGCAACAACCGAACAAATTTACTTCTATTTGGATCGAACTAGTGAGCATCGATCCCGTAACCATCGATCGAGAGACCATCGAACAAGAGACCATCGAACAAGAGACCATCGAACAAGAGACCATCGAACTAAAGGGATTACGTGGTGTTTTGGGTTAGATTTCAAAGATTTACAAGGGTCACGTCTCTTTTTAGTTGATCTTTAATCTAGTTTCTTAGTTTTCCAAATTTTAGTTGCTTATTTCGAGCTTATTCCTAGCTTATTTAGAGCTTATTTCAAACTTTTAGAGGTAGCTTATTGACTTTTCTAGTGGTCCTAACCGGTTCAAAACTAGGGACATAGATCCTCAATTTTAGCTTACAAAGATTAGGACATCTTGTTTGGTAGTATAAGTGGTCCTCACAAGATAGTGACATCAAGCGGAATATGTACGTTTAGCCAAGCGGAATATGCAAATTTGATTTTCAAGCGAAATATGAAGGTTTAAATGTCAAGCGAAATATGCAGGTTTAAGTCGAAGCGAAACATGTTGATAATGTTAAGCGAAATATGTTAGACGCTGAAGCGAAATATGCAGGTTTAAGACGAAGCGAAATATGTTGAATGTTTAAGTGAAATATGCATGTTTAACTGCCAAGCGAAATATGCTAACGACAAGCGAAATATGTTTTGACTTTCCAAGCGAAATATGTTTAGACTTTTCAAGGGAAATATGTTTTGAATAGTCAAGCAAAATGTGCAATTTTTGAAGTGGAATATGTTTTGATTATTCAAGCGAAACATGTCAATTTTAGGTTAACCAAATTTTTCTTCAAATCAATTCTACTTTCACGGTTTTTCTATTGATTTTGTAAAATACCGACAAGTAATCTTTTTCTTCTCGGTTTTAATCATAGAGTTATAAAATCCCGTAGAAGATAATTGCATTCTCTCTCACCACAATACAATCAACACTTCATAACACTTAAGATTCGATATCCATTCACAACTTCATAACAATGTCAAATACCAATTTGCGAACTCAAACATCAAGTGTTCTTCAGAATAACACAGTTTCTTCGTGCTCAATTTCTAAAGTTCAAGAGAAGACACAACTTTCAAGAATTAAATGTATGAGCAGTCTTCGAGCAACTCAATCACAATTAAAGTTTCTCACAGATACTTTACAAGATTTTGGTAACATGCCTATCTTCAAGAGAACATTCTCTCAAGACTTGGATTTACTAGAACAACATCTTACTAAAGAAATAATTTCTCAGACTGCTTGCAAGACTACTTTGACAAAACTCAGAACAACGTTTGAAAATGCTTTCAGTTTAGAAATCAAAGCGCGTATGCAGAATTATACAAGATATGATGCTCAATCATTTTACGATGCAATGATCTTTAATATGGATTCCCTCAAGAAATACATGCTTGAGTTAATTCTTCATCAACAATGAACTCCACAATTGTTGAAACAAAAGAAGTTGATGCAAACACAAGAAGATCATTCAAATCCAATTTCAGCATTGAATATTGATTCATTGAAAGTTGATTTAGTTGTCATACATAACACTTGTTCTGAGAAAGAAGAAAGTAATTCAGAGACTGCATCCAGCAAATCAGTAAAGGAATGCAGCTTGAATTCTGAAACAAAAGATGTGCATGCAATCAAATATAAGATGTCAAAAGCAAAAGAAAGATGCATGGCATATTTTCGATCTCTTCATTCACACCTTCAAGTTCTTTTAAAAGATGGCTTAAAAGGCACTCGCATCGAACATGGTGTCACACCCCGCAATTTTTGATATTTTAAATTACTATTTTACCCTTTGACTTTTTGGTTCCGACTTGACTTTTGACTT
>BQNB010093622.1:9254-26318 GCA_026074375.1 Tanacetum coccineum
TTAGTGCAGTTTATATGTCAGCCAACCCGGTTCAACACCAACGCACCAAACATATTGAGATTGATATACACTTTGTTCGTGATATGGTTAAAGCTGGTCATGTTCGGGTTCTTCATGTTCCATCTCGTTTTTAGTATGCTGATATCTTCACCAAAGGTCTTCCCTCAGCTTTGTTTGAAGATTTTCGCTCCAGTTTGAGCGTATGACCTCCTCCCGCTCTAACTGCGGGGGCGTATTAGTCAACATTGAAAGTCAAGTCAACATTCAAACATTCAAGTATAATTTCATTCAAATGTTCTTCAATGAGGTATAAGAGCATCTACTATGTTAAACCATTATAAAGTTTTATAGTTTTATGATGACATTAGTTTATAAACTTTTTTGTTTTATAAACCTACTTCACTATGTATAAACATCATAAATAATCCAAATGCATTAAATTATAAAAAGGTTTAATATTCAATTCTAGACCTATTCATTCTAGACTTATTTATAAGCATTCTTCAATATGGTTTACAAGTTCTTTTTTATCATTTTATAAATTTTTTCGTAAACTATTACACCGGATGCTTTTAAGAAAATATTTATGTTATTGAGTTTTCTAATTCTTTTGACCGATTTTTAAATTTGCTTTTATCTATTATATTATAAGATTCAGTTTGTGCATTAAGTGTGCAATATTAATGATGGGTATGAATCAATACAATAACTCAAAGAAACCATCCTCATGCATATCAAAGGTTTAGAGAGTTACATTATTCATGAAGTTATAACCAAAAGAATACAAAGAATCTTGGGCATATGAATGGTTCATGGACTTCTATAAATTACATATACATAACACATCACATGTATATGATCGCTGGCCCAACATATACAAAAGAAACCTTCACCGACCACCGGAGTTCTAATCTAAGAAAACCAATCTCTTGATTCCGTGAAAGAAAAGAAATAGTACAAAATATTGACAACACAACACGTTTCCTAAAATTAACTATTTGTAGAAGGATAAACCCCAAACTTTATTCATCACACTTCCAAAAAATAAACCCTTTCTTTTATTTATTCATCATCATCATCATCCTTTATTAACTCGGCATGTGATTTTTTTATATAGAAAAAATATGGAGCAGCAACTTAACAGAGGAGGAGGAGATGTTAATCAACGCATCGTTAAAATATTAGCTCACATATATCCAAAGCAGGTTTTTTTTGCATCTCGATCATTATCCCTCTTCCTCCATACATTCACCACTTTCCACACAAACCCAAGTATCTTTATTTATTTTCAATATTTCATCATTTTCGTTTTTGTAGGATCAAAAGTAAATGTCTATGAATGGTTATTTCATTAACAGTTTTAAGGTCATATCAATGGAATGCTAAACTAACAAATCAATAGTACTTAAAAGAAGTATATGATTAACCGTGTTCATAGAGGTACCTCTGAACCAATACGAACATATCAGAATCAACACGAATAAGAAAACTGAATCGAACACAAATTCGGAGCCAAAGGGATCTACGGGAGTCATCCCGGTGAAACGCACTTGTCACACCCCGTAAATTTCAGGTCAACATTTTAAACCTTTCTGATTATTATCTTTGACTTTTTTCAGTTAAATGTTATAATCTGTACAGTTTACCTAGGAAGTTAAACCGCGTAAATCTGAAAAGCGTCATCGGGCGCGTCCCGACATCGGTTATTAATTAAATTAGGCCTTATATGATATATTTTAACTTTTCTAAGTGTTTCGTGATTTTTAATCACTTCTGATATTAATTTTAAGGTTTTATCTTTTAAATTGCGTTTTTCGCGTTTTTGATCAAACGAAAACCCGCAAACTTTTCGTGTGAACTCGAGTTATCATCCGTCAAGCATTGTAATGCTAAAAAATTTGTTCACCTCCCTTTGTTTGATATATTGGACGCCTAAACCACAACAACATCACCATGCATCCTAAATTAATTCATGAAGCATCTTTTGGATTTCCCATGCATGTGATCATGTAAGCATAAGATAGTGACATATGAGGGGGGTCACTCTCATGCACAAGAAACTAACCAAGGCATAAGCATGTGACTTCTTACACTATTAACCACATTTGACTCAACATTGGCTAGAATTATTTGCTTAAGAACCTTGGCTAGCAAAATTTTGTGTGGTCTTGCCCTCCTAAACCCAAAACCGGACGCACCCTATAGTGAGCCAAGAAAGAGTAGCTCAAGCCACATGACTTGAACTATGATACCACAAAACCCTAACCTGATCCTATAAATACCATACTTTCTCATTCTTAGGTTATATCTTACACATACAAGCCTCACAAAAATTTATCTCTTCCTTCCCTTGCTCTCTTACTCACGGCTCACCTATAACACCCAACCCAATCCATAACTTTTGATTTCCTTTAAGATCCAAGTGTTCCAAGATGTTAGTTATAGTTATCTAAGGTTGATCCAAGTAGTAGTTCTTTAAATTTCAAGGGTTTGCAAGATTATAAAATTAGGGTTTCTAATTTTATAAGTGGGTTTTATAGAATCTATCATTTGGGTATAGACTTAGATTCACTACTGTTCCTTCATTCTGTAGAGCAATCTTACCCATCTCTGTTTTCATTCTTTTATTTTTATGAATAATGTTCAAGTTTAAGATCCATGTGTTTGTGTTAATTTTATCCTAAAAGAAATGATAAAAATATCGTGACTACCTTTTAAAAAAAATGGAAGTATTATGTTGTTGTTTTATAAGTTATGGTGAGATGAGTTGAAATGTGGGTTGCAACAATAGATATGATGAGGTTAGGATAGATTAAGAGTGGTTTTTTTGGTATGTTTTGGCGAAAAATAAGTTAGGTTAGACTAGACACTATGGCGGTCTTATGGTTGAGTCTATAGTTAAGTCTATGGTACATTTTCAAAAATATGAGTTGCTGATTGAAAATGTAAATGAGGTTGTAGGACACTTAAAAATGGTTTCAATAGTCAAAAAAGTAGTTTTTGGATAACTCGTTTCGTATAGATAGATTTTCCGTATATTAAATACTAAAAATAGACTTTAAACGGCCGAGTTATGGCGAAATGAATTTTGAAACACTTTTTGGAAAAACAAATAATGTAGTTGTTGTTGGGATTAATAAATAAGGTTTACGGACACTTTCGGGCTTATTTAAGCTTTTAAAACCTTCACGAAACATATAGAAACCTTAAGATATTAATTAGAAACTTTAGAAATGTCATGAACATATTTATGTATATTCGTGACTAAACAAAAATGTAGGATTCTAACAATGATATATTCTATTAGCACATATTAGTTAAGTGAACATATGAGTTAAGCATTTAGGTCGAGATAGTGCGTTTAGGAAAAATGGATATATCACTTTATAGGGGACGGTATTAATGTCCCGAAACTAAAAACTTACCCAAAATATAAAGTTACTAAAAATGGCAATTTTCGGATAAACGTCGGAACTTAACGAAAAACTCTATAATTTTATTTAGTCATACTTTATTAAATAAACTAAAGCACAAACACACATGGATGTCTTTTCTCTTGAAAGCGTAAACGTACAATGGGTTATCTTTGTTTTCCTAAGACCGTCCTTTATTTAGGTCCGCGTGTGTAGGATCCCTTCGGCTTTATTACCTTCTTCGTTTGATTATCGATTCACCACTTATAATATGATTCATAGCCCCACAAGCGTTTTAAACCATTTACAAATGCTTTATACTTTGGGGTGAGAAACATTGTTTGCTTTTAAAATTGGACACAAGTTCTTAACGTGAGTTTTACATGTTTATGTGTTGCCTAAGTTTGCTTACAAACCACTATTGCCCGAACTATCATGAACCGTTAGTCACCTATGGCCAATTGGATTGGTTAAGTGAGCGCGAATGCGTAAATAGATCTATTGGGACTAATTATCCCTATCTGCTTTGGTTCCACTTAACGAAGAACAAACAAATATATGTCATGTCGATGTGCGTTGTGGTGGTCTTTGGTTTGGGACACCAATTAGGGCAGGAATACTATGTGGCATGATATGATATGCCCTGTTGTTATTAGCATCGGTGTCATGAGCTTAGCGTAACAATAAATACTTTTTATGTGATGTTGTATCTGTTATAGTAGTCGCATACGTTTTGAAATCTTGTGGTCCACTCTTGTATTAACTTAAACCTATGAATTCACCAACATTATGTTGACGTTTTAAACATGTTTTCTCAGGTGCTTAGCTTGGCTTGATTCTTGATGCTAAATGGAGTCTATGTGCTATGTGACTTCGCCAATTTCAAGACTTATCTATTTACATACTCGTTGTCATTGTCAAACTTTGTTATGCTTCCGCTACATTTAACTTTCTTATGACCGGTTGTAAAACTTAAATTAATTTTCTTTATGCAACGAGTACAATTTTTTTAAACGTCCATGATTAGTGGTCGTTCTTTATTGCTTTGTGTTCGGATTGATATGACGTCACGCCCTCGGACACGTATTCCGTCTAGGCCCCGTCTGGGGGTGTGACAACACTTGACTCTTATCAGTTCCATCGCGATCGAACCCAAAGGTGTGAATGACCATGAACACGAGCACAACAACACGAAGATGAACACAAAATCATAGCTTGATCAATGTTCGATGTGAACCAACTCGACCCATGGTGCCTCAATCTCTTCCGCCCTCTCTTTTGTTCTCTCAAAAAAAAATTAGGTTCTTTACTTTTTGTAGTAGTTTGTATGGAAAGTGGTTAACTAAAAATAAGGGTAAATAACACAATCACAGCTGAGATTTCGGGAATTGGATGCGTTTTTGTTTGACCAATTAAAATGACTAATTTAAAGTGTGAACCGTTTTCATTTACGTCCCTTTATTAGTTTTCTTATATAATGTGCATCTAAGGTAGTACGTAACTCATAATTTTTTTAAGACATCTTTTTTACTCTTTGTAAGGAGTAAGATATGAGTAGCAGTAACTTTGATGCACAAGTTTTCTTTTTGACCTATCATGGTGTAGTACTCTGTAACAGTTTATATAGAAGGATATGGAAAATGCATTTCTAAACCCCATATTGTTATTTATATAATATCACAATTGTTGTGTTTTAGACTAGCCGTGTAATGGCATACAAAAGGTGCCTCCCATTGTCTATGTAAGATGTTAACATTTCGTATTTATATAGTGGCATGTTGAAATATTTTATGGACTATGTTGAAATATTTTAACATCTTAGACTAACTAAGTTATTCTTTCAATAAAATAGTTCATGCCACGGTTTTGTTGTGTATTTCGACTAGCCGTGTAGTTATATATGTGCGTGTCATTTGTTGTGTATTGATAACTAGATGAGTTATTGTTTTCAAACATTACAACAATAGTTAATTTCTTCCATATCAAATGTATCATCATAAGAGGGTTTAAATAGATATTCTAATAAAAATATTTCGCCAAATTATGGTGATCTTGAATAATGTATTATCCAAATTGATGGCTTAATATATTAAATAAAACCTCATTACATTATTATTCTGTGTTATTTATTGAGAGCAAATTTTTTTTTTTTAAATCTCCTCGAATGCGATTTCACGTATGATGTACATAGAGAAAAAAATCTACATCAATTCATTAATTATAAGCAGTGCTATTGAGAGATATTTAACATAAGTTAAATCTAACTATATCTTGGTGTTTATGGAAAATGCTTTCAATTTTTCATAGTTAAAAATCAAGGAATTATTAGTTTTCGGTCTCAAAATATATGGGATCAACGAAATTCAAAAGTTGTTTCAATGAATACAAAGATTCACGATTAGTCTCGAATTTATTGTAAAGCATTAAATAAGAAGCATAATCTAATAATTATGATAAATTGAAATTGCTGTGATGGATTTGGAAATAATAAGTCCAATGCGTTTTTCAACATCGTTTTACACTTTTTTAAGTAAATATTCGTAGACTGTAACTAGTAGAGATGTATTTCAATATCTATAATGGCGTAGCTGTCCTACAAAGAGATATTGGGATCATCTCAACAATAGTGTAATGTGTGATGTATACAATAAGACTTTACTGATGTGACGCATTTACGTATGCGCTGTCTCTGCCTCAGAATGAACAAAATATATGTTGTTTTAAAAACTTACACTGTTTTAAGTTATAAACGACTTCAACATGTGATCATACTATTGTGAGATAACTACGTTTTATCGGTGCTCTCTCCTCTCGCTAATGCAAGAATGAAAAAAAGAGACATACACAAACTATCTCTCACTCGCTCTTGAGAATGCGTCGTAATTAGTCGATTCGATAATAGAGTTTAAAAGTATCTTATAACCGAAATATGTGAAAGTATGGAATTTCTATGGTTTTAAACCACCCCTTAGATGAATGACAAGTGTTCCACGTAAACCAAATTTGGAACCATGATGTAGAAAATCACGTAAACATGATTTGACTCGGGGATTTAAGAAGCGTATTATATGTTGTGAGAATGCTTGTTTTTATCGTGAAAGATGAAAACCGTTTTGCGAACCCCCCCCCTCTACACGCCCGATTCTTTTGTCTTGTGATAAATTACAATATGTTAATTTATATCAACATTGTTTTCGTTCTTAATACACTTACGCCCACCATCAGAGAGAGCACGCAGACAGCGTGTGAAGATTATAGGAGCGTCACATAGAATCTTCATAAAATTCCAATATGTTAATTTAATCTCAACATTTTTGTCCGTCTTAAACACTTACGCACACCATATGAGCAACGCGCATGTGTGAAGTTATACGATGCGTCACATAAAAAAGTTTAATTTTTTTCAAAAAAACAAGCTCGGTGCAACGCACAAGTTTTTTTTCAAAGACCAAGCCCGGTGCAACGCACGGGTGTGGACACGCCTCGTATACTTAAAGGGCATGATTACCATCCCAATGCATCCCATTAAATGCACTCCATTAAAACCCGGGTTGACCTGCAGAAAAACCCGCGGGTTTCGGCGGCTCCCGACGGTTTTCGACGGGCTGACCCGGCCCGACCCATTTTTTTTTTACCTTTTTCCGTATTTTTTAAACCCACCCCCCCACACACTCTTTTTATTCGTTTTTTTCCCGTTATTTTAAACATTTAAAAAAAACCACGCTCTTTTTATTCGTTTTTTTTTCTCGCGCTCCGCAGCGAAGCGCGAGTTTACGAACCTCGTTTAATATTATAAATTATAAGTATTATAGATTCATTAAAATGGTGTGTAAATAAAAAACGCAAATGAGTATGCAATATGCTCTTTGTTGGTGGACTCTTGTTGGCTTCACTTATCTCCTTATAGTTTTCACGTAATATGCTCTTTGGTTTGCATAATGATCATGGGGCATGTTAGTAATTAAAGATGCAAATAGCTCTCTCAAATTTGCAACGCTTCTTATGATAGCTGTTAAAAGGTAGAGCTTTTTATAAATATAAAAGCTTTTAGCTAACGTATTCAAACAAAGCTTTTTTAAAATTGAAGCTTTATTTTTAAAATTAAAAGCTTACATCCCATAAAAAGCTTTCAAAAAGCTAATGCCAAACTGACCCATTATCCTGCTAGCGAGGAGATGATAACCATGTAAAACGAAAATAAACGACAATGGAAAACATAATTTGTTTTAGCATTACGTTTCCAACCTATTCCTTTATGTGTCGATCATACACTTATTCCAAAAATGCAATGAAAATATTTGATAAGTTATTATTCAAATAGTACTAAGTAATTTAGAACAAATCAGAAATAATTAGTAGAATTCAAGGTTATAAATAGCGTGAGGCGTGACGCAGCGGTATAATCAAGTCTCAAGCTTTAGTGTGAGACATGGCGACATGTCGTTTTTAAAGCGTGACTTAAGGCGGCAAAAAATATTTATAGATTTATATCATATTTTATAATTATATGAGTGGTAAATATTATTAAATTTAAGCCTCAATCTAAAATATTAGTAAATCCAAGTCCAAATATCAAATATTAGAAAATCCTCTAAAACACTTCAAAAAAATTCGTCACCCCTTACGCCTTGGCCCGCCATTTCACGCCTCAACTCACGCCACGCCTAGAGTCGACGCCTTAGTCTATTTCGTAACGTAGACGCCGCACCTCGCGCCTTGGCGCCGCCATGACGCGCCTTTTAGAATCCTGGTAGAATTGATGTCAATAGATATGAGTTACGACTTACGAGGCACACACCAAAAATATGGAATTCCGAAACATAACTTCTAGGATTAAGATATTAGAGCAACTTAGAACAACTGGATGAGTTTACAAAAGACTTTTCACTATTTAATAAGTTTTTAAATGACTTGATGCATTGCAACAAAAGCTTTAGAGCACTGGGTATAGTGGTGTAATGGCTTGAAGTCATAGCACAAAAAGTGTTACCACGTCAGCAAAAGTGCTATATCACCAGAAATCTATGGCATCACATTTGTGTGGCTCCCTTGTTGGCTTGAAGCCATAGCCCAAAATGTGGTGTCGTGTGAGATTTTTTTCTTTCATTTATATAAAGTAAGAAATACACAATTAAACTTAAATAAATTTTATTAAAATTAAAAACATTACATTCATAAATAAATAAAAAAAGACATTACATAAAATTAAAAACATAGTACGAAAAAAACGTAAACATAAAAAGACATAACGTAAACATAAAAGAGGGAGAGAATCTTTAGGAAATGAGGAGAGTTCTATAGTGAAGATACCTGATGTGCCAGACGTGATGGCTTTGTTCTTCTTCAACTCTGCCAAATAAAGAGGACAGTTCCTCTCCCAGTGTCCAAGCTTGTGATAGTGATGACACTTTGTGTCCTTAGCAAGATGCTCCTTTTTAGCGCGGGGGGGGGGGGATCTTGTGCCTGTGGTCGTAAGCTAAATTACTCTTGCCCTTGCCCTTGTTCTTTTCCTTGTCTCGTGCTTGTGGTTTAGGTTTTCGGATTTGACCTTGCCTTATAGCTAGGATAGCAGGAGCTTTATTGGGCATACCTTTCTCTGCAAGTTTCAGCATGGCATGCAGTTCAAGTATGGTCTTCCACATGCCATGCATGTTATAGTTCTGAACGAACTGGTCATAGTCCTTGGAGAGTAAAGTAAGAATCAAGTTCACCCCAAGAACTAGAGGCATGGGGTAGCCAAGGCACTCCATTTGGTCCAAGTAGGCTTTCATCTTTAACACATAAGTGCTAACTGATTGGCCTTCCTTCTGCTTGCAAGCATGAAATGCCTTGACAGTTTCAAACAATTCTTGCTCAGCCTGATGTTCGAACATTGTTTTCAGCACCTATAGGATTTCAAATGCGGTGCGGTCCTCCAAGTTCTTTTGGATCTCGGGGGTCATGCTCACCAATATAAGACAAGCTACTTCTTGTTGTTCAACAACCCTACGAGTGTAGGCATTGCGAACAACAGCAGTTGCAGTGGCAGGAGGCGCTTCAGGTAAGGCCTCTTCTAGATGGTGCAACTTTTGTTCATTCCTAAGGATAATCCTCAGGTTACGATACCAGTTCAAAAAGTTGCTACCATTTAATTTCTCCTTTTCGAGTGACCTGATTGAGTTGTTGTTTGTGGTTTGATTTGTTGCCATCTACAAAATAAACAAAGTTTAAAATTTTAGTATTTTCAATAATTAATCCCTTTTAAAATTAACTACCCAAGTTTACAATATTAAAACAATTAATTTTACGAAAAGGCTAAGATCCTCATTGAGGTTCCACCATCACATCAGTTGATCTGCTAGCAATGGTAGATTCAATAGGTAGGTGACGTTCACCAATTGCAAGACATGTGCAATTCTTATACCGTATGGGACTCATGGCACTAGTGAATGAGCTACTAATGTCAAGCTGGCATGTTTAGTCCCATCCTTACCTCGGGTTAAGGTCTCACCTGCTTAACTCGATTAAGTCGTCCAATTTGAGAACATGTGAAATATGTCTAGGTCTCACGCATAGAGAATAATCACCTTGGGTTATAATTTACCTACGTCTCATGCAGTGTGAAAAGTAATTGCAAGTGATTTCAATAATTGGACGGCATGACTTAAATTTGTAACGGGTATAATCTTGATAAATAAGTGATCAAAAAGTGTGTACGAGGAAGCATGCATTCATCATTCGTAGCACAAGTTAAAAACCATTTTTAACTTAAGTCTAATCATTGTTTTACTTTTATATGTGTCAAGTTGTCCATTTTAAAGACTAATATACAACCTAAGTGGAATAAATATTAGTTTGGACAATACATAAATTAAATAACAACCATAACAATTATTAAGTGCTATTTATATAAAAACAAGGATTTAGTTTTAAATCATATTTAAACTTTAAACTAAATCAAGGATTTAGTTTTATAAATGGTTTGTGTTTCATTTCAAGTTTTATAAAAAATATTTGCAAGTTATATATATTCTCATAACATTTATAGAAGGCAAACAAGTAAAACACATAACCAAAAATATGCAAAGCCTTACAACCGATAAATAAAACCTATGCTTGGTCTCATTGAGCTATCATGAGAACTTAAGGCGTTCAACTAGGGTTTAAACCAGACAATCAAAGTAGGGCCCCCACTTGCTCCTAAGAACAATCTAGAGCATGAAACACTAAAGGAACGTGATGTCAGAAATTGCCAGAAATTTTCAAGCCTGTCTTAAGGGACTGAACTACTTTAGAAGGATTCTTCCCCAGTCTGAGCCCTCCAATTGAAGAAGTTGTTAGCACCTATGGAGTTGTGTCATGTACAAAGATTTGGCCTCCAACTCCTTGATAAACATCTCGAGAAATCCATTGTTTTCGTTTACAGGTCACTCCAGTAGGTCCGAATTTCACTTTATGCCTTTAACTCTTTTGCCATTCCATTCCAAACAATGGTTACAATAATTGGATAACTAAATACATTTTACCTATCATCTAACTACTGTAAAGTGCCCAAATAATGGCAATAACCAAAATTAAAAACATACAAATGAAGCCGAAACAATGGCAAACCAAAACTGAAAATAAATGCAAATAAAAGCAAATCATGTCAGACAAATGGTCAAGTTTTCATCGGATTATTGCATACGAAACATAATAATAACAATTAATCTTGATAAAAATAAAAAATGGTTATTGGTAAGTCTATGGTCTAACATGCATTATTTGCCATGGTGATAAACAATTAAATAATAAGGAATCTAAATCGTGTACGCCAACGAATAATCGAAAAAAAATTAATTAACAAGAATTAAAACCCGATTGGTACGTGTAACCAATAGCTTAAAGGTCATTAAGTACTATTTTTAACACCTTCTAATTACCACATTATTACAGAAAATAATTCCCAAGGGGTTGATTTAAAACCGATTCAAGAATCGTCCCAAAACACGTGATTTAGGCCATTTTACTCGTACCCGATAAATACCAATTAAATTATGCGTAACCCGTGGCTATGGAATCAAAAATCCGAGGTTATTAGACCCTCATAGGGTCGAAATAACTTTAAAAATTGAGCCCTAGGGGCTGTTTTAAATTTGCTTCTTGAAACCATCAAAAACATGCATTTTTAGCCACTTTTACGCATACACGATAATCATATGACATCATATGATGGCTCGTGATACCACTATATGTGATTTAACATATTAATATCATATAATTAAATATAAAACACAGCGGACAATCACCTATAACCGGATCCATAGAGTCATATGATCAATCAAACGAAAAAAAAACCCGCATCTTGTTACTTTGTAATTTCTAGCTTCTTGCTAGTCTTTTTGTTTCAATAAAATTCGTCGTTCAAAAAAAAATCAAACGAAAAACAACAATTGTTATACCTTTGTAGCGTGATTCGGTAGATCGAACGGAGACAATCAACAAGACACGATTTACCCTTGAAATCAAAGTGAGCAAAGTAGATCACCTCTATGTGAAAACACACTACACGTCCTATTGTACCCCGTAGATGCTAGTCTTTAACCCCGTAACCTTAGAATACACCTTGAATAATCTAGATTTAATATATTAGATCAAGAAAACACAAACCCTAGTAAGTGTTTGTATTTTGTGCCGTACAAAATAAAGGGAGGAAAAGAGGGAAAGAATCTTTGGTTAATGATATTGTGATAAGTACCAAAATTATAAACCAGAGATTTGATCTTATCTCCTCTCCTAGTTCCAATATGGCCGGCCCCTTTATAGGGTCAAATGGGCTTGCCCATTTGATTTTCTAGTCCAATATACTAGGTACTAGCTTAGTTACGTAAGTTATTTGTATACCGTAAATACAATAAACACGATACATAAAGTGGTAACTTTATGTATATGTGTGTGACCCTATAGGCTCACATGTGTTTAGTCGTATAATTATTTATTATGACACGAGCATACTCCAACAGAAGTTTCCACTGTTGAAATGCAATTTGTTGATCGGGATTAAAATACGGGTTATAGTTGGGATAATAAGGCATTTGGGTGATGGGATTAGCCGAAGAAGAGCACGAAATTTGGTTTTCGGGCTCGTTGAGCATACCGGTTATCCATGGATTGCTGGGATTCATTTTGGGAGGAAAAAATATAAGATGTAGAAAATAATGTGTTATAAATTATAGTGGAAGAGTGTGTAAAGTATCATAGGATAAAGTGGTATTTATAAAAATTTTAAAGGGTACAAAATTGATAAAAATGGGTGTTTTAATGCAAAAAACGGTCAAAAAAATCCTCATAGCCGTCTTCTAACGTCTATATGTATGGCGTGGGTTGGTCACACCATCGCCACTATAAAACTCTCGGCTGGTACGATGGTGCCAATCATACCAGCCCACCGTACCTCTCGCTCTTACTAAAGATTTTTTGAAAAATGATTCAATAGATAGCAAAACTAACCAAGCTATTTTCATTAATTGAAGCCTTAAATGATACAAGTGGGGTACACATAAAAAGCTATTGTAAACCTTTTTAGCATTACATAAGATTTTGAAAAAAAAACTTTTTGTATAGAACAATAAATGCAACAATTAGTGTATTAAATGCATCAAGTTTTTAAAGATATGACACGTCCTAAATGCTCTTAGGAGATGCACAAAGTAATGTATTGTAAAAACAATTATTTAGAAGTGGTTGACGAAGGTTGTCGTAAAGGAAAGACAATTTAACTTGAGATTTAACGGTCACGTGTCGCTACCACTCAGCACTAGACCTCCTTTAGACACCACCATGACTCAATAAAAAAATGTCAGAGAAACTGTGTTTGCGAATGTTTTAACATTTAAATAACATTATATATATATAACAAATTGGTAAATGAATAGTTTAAGGGGGTGCGGGTGATGAGTTAATACGAGGGGAATGCGAATTTACTCTTTTATTATCATTTGGCGTACGGACGTCGTCGTTTTGGCAAAACTGCAGGTTCGGGTTTTTAAAAGGGGGGGTTTGTTCAAAAACGACAGTCGTTTAGGGTTAAAAACACAACTAGGCAAATTATACATCTTGTCTTCGTCTTCTTCGATAGATGCGTGTCTTCATCAAATGTACACAATATCAAAACATATGCAACCCTCACCTCTCTCTTTAAATATTTACACACTGGTGATTTCATTAAGCTGTGTTGGATCTGAAGGAGTGGTAAGCGTTTAGTGGTTTTGGAGGTTCAAATATCGAGACCGATATCTCGTTGCCATATGATTTGTTAACATATGGTATTTCGGTTTCTTTTTTAGTTTGTATGATATTAGTGGATTTGTGGATATGTGTTTGTGCTTGTTTAAGCTTTGTGATAATTTTAATACGTGGTCATAAATGCTGATTTTATATGGTGTGCCAGAAGTTGTTTTTTATTTGATTGTGATGATATTTCTTTTTTTTGTATGCTATTAGTGGATTCCTGGATATGTGTTTGTGATTTTTAATCTCCGTGATATATTTAAAAGTCTGATATGTGGTCATAAGTGCTGATTTTATATAATTTGTGGTCATAAGTGTTTCGTGATATCTTTTAAAGTCTTATATGTGGTCATAAGTGCTGATTTTATACGTTGTGTATAAGCTGTCGTCATAACTGCTGATTTCATAAGTGCTAAAAGCCGTGTTTTATTAGGTTGTGTTGATCTTTCAAGTTTTTTTTTGTTGTTGTGCAAAATGGTAATGGTTGAGTGCGAGATCCACTATTATCGCAACCAAAGTGATAAGGGGTTTGTGTTTGTATTTTCTTATACAAATATCGTTCGTATGCCGTCGTTTTGGGCAAAGCGTGGTCATTTCAAGATGTTGTATAAAGTTACGTGTATAATCAGTAAATTGCTATGAATAACCCGCAGCAATTTATTTGGGTTTTTACTTGCGGCAAAATGAAAGGAGGATATATTGATCACGGTGTGATGTATTTGTCACGATATCTTTCAAATCTGTCTGTATGAGTTGTGTATAAGTTGTAATCATAAATGATGATTTCATAAGTGCTATAAGGTGTTTTATTTGATTATGATGATCTTTCAAGTACGTTGTTTTACTGCGCAAAATAGAATGATGGTTGAGTGCGAGACTGATTTCCTTTAGCAACCTCTATGATCGCAAACGTATCACTAATATGTTAAAAATGTGTGAAGGATTTATGTATTTTACTCAAAAATAATAATTTGAATTATAAAAAAAATTTGAATTATCTGTAAAATAGATAAAAAAAAGAAAAAAAGAAAAGCACTTTATTGAATTTTGCGGATATTAGAAGAAGATCTTTTTAACATACACATTCTGTTTCGTTTCTTTTACAATACGATTTCTCTTTTGTTCTATCATCCATCTACTTTTCCCCCAAAATAAATCTCATCACTTTTTTTATTTATTTTTAATCAAATCCAAACTCCAATTAACCATCCATCGGTATAATTTCTTCATCTCTTTGTTATTACTCTTCAAATTTTGTAATAGATTGATTGTTGAACCTGACTTCTAGGTTAACTTTTGGTTTTGTAAAATCTGATTGTTAATAATTAATTATAGGTTCAATTTTCATTTTATAAAATAATATTAAATCTGATTGTGAGGTTCAGTTTGATTTTATAATTTTTTTGAGTATCTGTTTACTGTTGGATCGAGTTTATCTCGGTATGATTTTTATAGCTTATTTTGTTTTGTTGCAAACTAAGGCTGTTAGTTATTGTTTCTAGGTTGATTTATTTGAGTATTAATTAGTCTGCTTGATTTCAAGATTGTTTAGGGGGTGTTTGTTTCGGCTTATATGTGGGCTTATGAGCTTATTTGATTTCGGCTTATATTTCATAAGCCCCCAATTTTCCGAGACTTGTGGGGTTATATAAGTTTATTATGGCATGATAAACTTATATAAGCCCATAAGTCTCAAAATAAGCCAAAAATATTAAAGCTTTTGAAATATAAACTGAAATCAAATAAGCTCATAAGCCCACATATAAGCTGAAACAAACACCCCTTTAGTTACCCTTCTTTTAGTGGCTATGTAATTGTTGAATTAAGACATGATGTATGCGGTTTTGGACTTGGAGAACAGGATCGGTAAATCTATAAATGAACTAGCTTGAACCAAATTTACGCCAAAAAAACCTACTAGGAAGTATAGCGAGCGTCACACCTATGATCACCCAATGCATTTCTTCTACGGGCTATGGTTTATAGTATGGCTGTCATTCTTTTAGTTTCTTTGTAGCAAGTTATAAAACATATATACCATTCATATTTTATTGCTCTATTATAATCTGGACGTTTTTTTTACAGGCAATGTCCCTTGCTCAGCCTCATCATGGAGAAAACCATCAATTTACCGGTGATTTTAGATCTTCATTTATAAGAAACCACCCTCACACGTATGGGTCAGCTTCTACGGCCTTCCCTGCCAACAAACGTCACGCTAATAACAACCATAGAAGAAGCTATAACAACTCACATAATTTCCCAAATGAATATAGACAGCAGTATGACACTTACAGTTACGTTGAACCCGAAGCTTTACCTTCTTTTAAAAGAAGGAAGTTTTCTTCCACGAATTGGGAAAGTTACGGTACATCGTATAACCAACCACCGACATATGGATATTCCCCTTCAAGGTCTAAGATGCCGTTCCTTCCTCCGGTAGCGTCTGTAGCGTCTGATGTTGACGTTAGCGCGCGTACCTCTACCAGCTATAAGCGTGACCGGGCACGATTTGAAGAAGACGGGGAGGTTGAATTTATGTCAAGAGATCAGATTGAGAGGTTGTCTCCTTCCAGAAAAGATGGTATTGACGCCTTGCAGGAAACACATTTACGATACTCGTACTGTGCGTTTCTTCAAAACCTTGGAGTTCGTCTTGAGCTGTAAGTGAAGTGTTCCATCGTTGTCTATTTTTGTCTGTTGATTTTCTGACATTTTTTTTTGTAATTTCATGACAGTCCCCAAACTACTATTGGAACTGCTATGGTTTTATGTCACCGGTTTTTTGTTCGGCGGTCACATGCATCACACGATAGATTTGTAAGTTACTTTTTCTCTGTGATGAATAACTAAATATAGTTATATATGAGTATATATATCTATTTTATATGAAGTTAACTTCCATGGTCAAATTTGATCAAAAAGTAATTTAGAAGGTTTTTTTTATTGGTTCTACACCCAAATTGTGATTGTAATTTAAGATCTATAGCGAAATGATAGACGATAGCTCTTTGATTTGCTTCATTTTATAGTCAGCAGTTTGTCTGAATTAATGTGATGTACAAGTCTTTTCCTGCATTATTTTTGACGTGTTGGGTGAACAACATATGCTGATACAATTATTCTACAGTTGATTGCTACTGCTACTCTTTTCCTTGCTGCAAAGTCTGAGGAGACACCTTGCCCTCTGAGCAGTGTCTTGAGAGCGTCCTCTGAAATTTTCCACAAGCAGGACTTCAATGTACTCTGCTATTTACTCCCTGTGGTAAGTACTTTAACTTTTTATACTTCGTAATACTCTTTTCTGCTTGGATTATGTTTAAGGTTTTAGTACTTTGTATGTTTCATTTGTCTAAAGCACCACTGTATTACAGGATTGGTTTGATCAATATCGAGAAAGGGT
>BQNB010093623.1:0-26318 GCA_026074375.1 Tanacetum coccineum
TGTAGGGTTTGGTTAAAATGTATACCGATTGTATTAGGGGAAAAGTGTGTATGTGTTTATTGCTTGAGTGAGTGAGAGTTGTAAGAGTGTTAAATGGTGAGGCTAAGTGAGTATTTATAGGGAAAATGCTAGTTACATCTTCTAGTTATATAAACAAATCCAAACCGTGCCCTAAAGGGTGGTTTTAAGGGGTTCTAGTTACTTACACATGGTATTATGTTAAACCACCTAGTACAATTTCTTAATTGCTCAATCTAAGTACAAGATTATGCTAGGATATGGGATCTTATGGTTTTTGGTGTTCTTTCCTTTTGAGCCGCGGCACCAAGAGATAGAAGGGAGAAATGGGTTAATATCCAATGTGTCAAAGATCATTAGGAGACCATTAGTACATGTATTTAATGGAACAAGGATGTACATGTACTTGTTAAGGATCATTAGGGGATTTTGCTAGCTAATGTATCACCAAGGACGATTTTATGTGAGTTTACTTGCCCACATTCGGCACTAAAGTGATATAAACACAAGACTTGATTAAATTTTGTGTTTAGGCTCTCAAAGTGGGTATTGGTTTGAGTCTAGGTATGTCTAGGTATTTCCGGGGTGCGTCCAAATGTATTTTATCGCGAAACGTAACCCTTTTACGTGACCAATAAAAATAAAATACCTAAAGTACATAATTATTCTCAAAATAATTATTCCTTACTCGTTTGATGTAAACCTTAATTTATTTGGTGACCGTTTACATTCATTGGTTATTTCTAGTCTACGCGGTTTAGCTTAAAAGTAAATATTAAAAGTAAACGCGTATCGGACTAAAATAAATAATGATCATTAATATAGTCGTACAATGACACGAAAATGAGAAATGTTACAATTAGGGTTATGACAAGCTAGGGTTAGGGTTTATGGTTTTTGGACGAGTATAAGTTAGGGTTAAGGAGGGAAATGACGTTTAAATGTGTGCTTGATGTGTTTGTAACTTGTGCTCAACAAGTTGTACGGAAACTAGAAATAAAATGGAGGGAAATAGTCCAATTTGAATTCTATGAATAGTCGAATTATACTATAAGCTTAAACGAGTTGTACATTGGTTTAGGAGGGAAAATGTAATTCAAATTTTGTGCATTGATCACTTGTATACATGCCTTAAAGGCTTGTACCTTTGTATTGTATGTAAACATTACATATAGTTAGGGTTTTGATATAAACGTTAACGTTTAAAGTCCGTTTTATAATAAACGTTTCGAATTACACGTTAAATAGATAACGTATGGTAAAAATGGAGTTTAAACATATTGCTTGACATATTATAACGTTTACTTGCTATAAACGTTGATGAAATTGGCATTGGTAGGTTGCGTGAGCTCGTTTACTTTTGTAATGTAAGTTACGTTACATTATGGATGGAATAAAGCAAAAATCTTTCCATGAAAATGGTTGCATCTAATTTAATAGATGGAAATTACACTGAGGAAAATTGCATCTAATTTAATAGATGGATAATTACATAGATGAAAATTGTGGGTTGTTATAGTCTCCCAACCTTAAAGAAATCTCGTCCCGAGATTTAGTTGGATGTTGGAGTGATGTTTGGAAATAGATGTGGATAGAGGGAAAACCATTCACAATTTTGCCAAACCAAATTGAAACCAAATGAGCTCACCCAACCCCAATCACCTTAGACCTTGTGAACTAGTCATTAGGGAAAATGTTTATTTCGCCATAAGAAATAAAGACCACACTCAAGCAGTTATTGCCTTGATATTATATTGCCTAGAAAACGAACAACCCTTCAATCTTTCCTACTTCATCCATTAGAGGAAGGTACTTCTTTAGAGACCGAAAAGGCAAAGTTCTACCTTATGGCATGATCTTAACTCGTCTCTTTAAGAACCTTAAAGTAAACATGGCAGAACACCCATTTGATAAACGTTCTAAACTTGTCTCTAGGAAAATGTCCTCCTGATGACATCAAATAATGTCACTTTTATAGCATCATTATCCCATGTAATTAACCCATTTTGTGTAATTATTGCAAAGAGTTGTTTCTTAATCATTTGTATGCAGTAGTTGGTGAAGAGTAACCAAAAGGCACGCATTCTGGAGCTTAAATGAAGAAATATGAAGAAACTGTCTCTGACATCTAATATGCCGTATCCATCAAGGAAGATACGATACTATTTGTGTACCTGCACTTCACTAAAGACCACGAAGGAACAAGATTAAATACACCGTATCTTGAGAAGCCTATACTCTGTATTCAAGTTATAGTAATAAAATATTCTAGAAGATATCGAATGTGGTCCCTATTCCAAGAAACCCCCGATATGCCGTATTGACCTCAGTCAATACGCCGTATCGACCAAATTCTAGACATTATAAATAGAAAACCTAAAAATGGGTTTTCAGCGCGCTTATCCTAAGAATCAAATCCCTAACCACAAAATTCGAATTTCTAAAACCAAGAAGTGCCACGAAGGTCAACTAACGCTATCAAATCCATAGGAAACACATTCTAATTCCCTTACCTCGATTAACACGTTCAATATTTTGGTACGTTCCTAATCGTTAGCTTTTAACCTTTGTTGTTTACATAATGATTATGAATTGATTACAATGGCGTTTATCGGCAACACCTTCGGTGATTAAGCCAGTTTAAGAAGTTTAGTGTTTTGTTTGTTTATATTTATTACTTAATTTATCATTGGTTATTGATTATGTTTATCACATGATACTCGTTTATGTCCTTAAATATAGGTTCAATCCAAGTTTAGGATATCGCCTGTAGCTTAAATAGATATCAGATAGTTCTCATATAGTAACTTATATAAGTGGAATTAATAATTGTGCTAAATCTGAGTTTAGGATATCGCCTGTAGCTTAACTAGATATCAGATAGTATCTTTGGTTTAACCATCTATATAAAATACCATTAGCAGTAAGTTAGTAAAGTCTCGATGAGCTAGAATCTAATAAGATCACCATTATTGCTTTCTAAGATGAATTATAATCAATAAATAGGTTGCTTTATGTGGATGCATTTAATTGTGATAGAATTAACATATCTAGGTCTTAGAAAGAAGTAACGCTAATCATAAGGATGATATACCGCCTCGAGATAAGTATTCATTGCACTAAATAAACAAACTTGAGTTAGATTTAAGTAAACATGGTTAACATGGTTTCCAATCATAAGACTTCCTAACGGTCCGTTCGTGTTTTAGTTATTTGACTTATGTTCGTTAAGGAGGATATAATTGAGTAAGCCACCACAAAACCTATGCCAGTCTCTTAGGCTAAAAACCCCCCTCTTTGCTATTAGAATAGGATTAGTTTTAATTTAGCATAGTTTTAATCTAGATTAATAACAAAAGTACATGATAAACTGTAGGAATTACATCTCTATGTAACACGCCCCAAAACTGGGTAGCAACGGAATGTTTGAAATATCCGAGGGCTTTTACTTACTTCCTAGATCAATAAGCACAAGATATGAGAAAGACCAATAACGGTCGTTTAGAAAAGACAACCATGGATAAAACAAAATACTTGTTCATTACATAAGCACAGATGATTTGGATAAGCTCATGGCTTCAAATTGTTCGACAATATAAGTAAAGATTTCGGTTTATAACTAATGTCCCCAAAATGTAATACGCCCAAATCTTTAGTACTGACTATTTCCAAAGAGTGACCCCCAATATATCTGAGCACCCCATGCCTTATTGACCTGAGAAAACATGCTTAAAATATCAACATAAAGTTGGTGAATTCATAGGTTTATGTCAATCAATAGTAGGACCGCAAGATTTCCAAGTGTATGGTTAAGCAACAAATGCAAACATCATAAAAAGTAATTACGTTTTCCTAAGCTCATGACACAGAAGCTCGACATGTGTGAATGCAATATATTTCCAATGAATGCCCAAGAATGATGTTCTAACCTGCAACATCCCAAATCCGACATGGTATACGTTCGTTCCCGGTGATAGCTAATCACGCGAACGAGGATTGTCAATCCCAAATAGCTCTATCTATAACATTCGCGCTCATAGTCCAGTAATTGACAGTTCATGATGATGGGCTCAGTGGGTTATCGCTACTTAGGCAAACACGTAATCATAGTATAAAATGTACACTTGTGTCCAATTTGTAAAACAAAGCATGTTCTCACCCCAAGGATGTAAATCATTTAAATAATTGTAAAACATGGGGCTATGAACTCACCTTAGTAAATAGTCCTCTGAAAATGATAGTATATACCAAGTATGAATTCACAACACCGTCAAATAATACCTAAGTAAATACAAATACAAGCCATCTTAGTTTACAATTAAGCTAAAGTACTCAATTATAAACTACAATCATTTGCTAGTTTATATATACTGTTATCACTTGTGTGCTGGTGCACATGTTTAATGTATTTGTAATTGTTTGGTGGCTCTTAGGAAGGTATACTACCTCATACGTTCTTGTATATGTATAACCGTTAATAAATATTTATATTTATTAGGTCGTGTTCAAAACCGAGTAATATCCGAACATATTATAACTCATCCAATTAGTTAAGTGTTTATAAAAATCACTTACGTTTACAGAATACCCTTAAGTTCTTATAATCACAAAACCAGTCCCTCTAGTTTATGAAAATGTAATATCTTTACACTTTAAACCCCTAGGTTTCCACATTCACACTTTTAGTCCTCCAACTTTACAACATTCATACTTTAGGTCCTTATATGTTTAAAATAGTCCCTTAAGTTCCAGGAATAACAAAAAAGTCCTTTAGGTTCTCAAAATAGTGAGCTAATAGTTTCAAACCTTTAAGTTTCAAATTTGACACTTTTAGCCCCTTATCTTGTAAAAATCACATTTTAATCCTGATTAAGTTCTAACAAGTGCAATTCGTTTTAATAGGCGCTAATAAGCAAAACCAACATAACTGTTTTGCCTTATAAATAAGCTCGAATGAGATTAATTAGAGCTTATTGGGTCCCGGTTAAAGGCCCATTAAGCTAAATAATGGTCCAATTAAGTTTCCAATAGTACATAAGCATTTGATAAGCTTATTTAAGTTATAAAAATCAATTTGGCTTATTAATAAGCTCAAATGAGCTTATTAGAGCTTATTGGGCTCATTAGCCCAACAACTATAACCGAATGCTAACAAGTAGGCCTATTACTAGTTTTCTTAACTCAATAAGCTCACTTGGCCTGTTTAAGATGTTTTAAATCTTGTGGCTTATCCCATAAGCAAATAAGCTAAGGTAATAGGCTTTTAGGCCCATTAAGAAACCATTATGCATTTTAAGCCTTAAGGCTTGCTTGATTAGGGTCCATTAGCTTTTCTAGGTCTATAATAAACTCAACAAGTCGCATAAGCTCACGAATAAGTTGTGCAAGCTTATTCGTGGCTTATGGCTCCATTTTGGCCACGGAAATAGGCTGCCAAGCCCATTAAGAACCCGGTAAGGGTTTTGAGGGTGTGGGTTTATACAACATAGGCCCATAAGAATTTAGGGTCTTCAATAAGCTAATAAGTTCTATCATAGCTTATAAATAAGGGGAAGCTTATTAGAGCTTATTTGAGCCATTAGGTTTTGGTCGTATTGGGGCCTCGCTAAGTTGGGCTGACGAGTCCATTTAAGGGTCGGCTAGCTTATTATAGTTATTTTAGGATTTCAAAGGAAATCAAATAAGCACCCCAACCTTGAAATAAGCTCGTTAGAGCTTATTTATATAGCCGTAGTTATTACATGAGTCTATGTTGGCTTGTTGGGCCCTTCCATATTGGGTGGTTGGGCCTAAAAGTAACCCGACCTAGCCCCTTGGTTTACTTGTTTGATTTCTAGGCTCGATTAAACTCGTTAATACCTTGTTAACGTTATAACATCGTTAATTATTTAACACATGCATTCGTTCCACAAGGTTCTTATAATGCGGTTTCCTAAGCGAAAACATGTTCATTCATTTTCATCAAAAAGTTTAACGATAGGGTTTGTGCATTTCGAGTATAACGTATACGTTTCATACTATTTTCATACGTGTATTAAGAGGTACGTTTTAAGGCTTACCTCGACCTTCAAACAAGTATTATATACGTTTGTATGTATTATTGCACCACACTAGATCAAACGTACGCATAAAGTATGTTGTGTGAAACCATGCATGGTTCGAATCGATGCAGTCAATATCGCCCACGTTAACTTTGTTAAACATCGTTTAACGCGTCCTTTAACTATGATATGAATAAAAACGAATAGGTTAGACTGTAAGGCTTTTAGTCGAGACTTACAATGGTTCCTAGAGACTTAATTTTTGCGTCGTGTAGATAACCCAACTTGTTTACACCCAAACCGTGTATAACCCTAAGTTTCAAAGCTTGAATACCCAATCCTTAGCTCGTATACTCTTCTTAATACCCTTGTATGCGAACTTAAGTGCACCTTGTCTCCTTAGAAGGAAATGTGGGTTGTGTATAGGTTCGGTTTTGTGAGACCCGAATACAAGAGAGTGTAATTGAGTATGGTTTATCCTTGAGAGAGTTTGAGAGTTTTAGAAATGTGTTAAGTGACAATGTGAGGGAGTATTTATAGGCACATAAGCTAGTTAGTCTCCCTTAGTTCTAAAACTAACCAATGTCTAGCCTTAAGAGGTAGTTTTGAGGTTTCCTAGTTAATATCAAATGGTTTCTTAATAAACCACTTAAGTACAAGTTTTAATTACTCAAACGTTGTACAAGATTTGCTAGATACTTAAAATCTAAGGGATTTTGTGTGTTTGATTATGTTTAACCGCGGCATAGGGCAAAGGAGAACCAAAATGGTTATTAACCATTATGTATTTGGCTGGTAGGAAACATTTAGGACAAGTATTAATTAAACCAAGGATGTACTAGTACTTGTAAGGATCATTAGGAGATTTTTAAGGATTTTCTTAGGTGCTTTTGTGTGTATAACCGGCCCCTAGTGGGTTTTACACAAGGATTTGGTTTAATTTAATGTTAAGGTTATAAAAAGTGGGTATTGGTTTTGAGTCTAGGCTAAGTCCTAGTAGTTCCGGGGTGTTTCAATGTATTTTATTGCGAAACGTAACCCTTTTACGTGACCAATAAAAATAAAATACGCAAAGTAATATTATTCGTATTTTAAAATAATTATATATTACTTAGTTGATGTAAACCTTATTTTTTTTGATGGCCGTTTACATTAAATGATTATTTCTAGTCTACGCGATTTAGCTTAAAAGTAAATATTAAAAGTAAACGCGTATCAGACTAAAATAAATAGTGACAAATAATAGGAGTCGTAAAATGACCTGAAATTGAGAAATGTTACAGTCTCCACCCGTTAGAAGAGCTTTTTCCTCAAAGCTTAAGACCTTGTAGTGGATGACGAAGCCCGGTTTGTGAAAAGCTGTGGGTATTTTTGTTTGAACGAATCTTCACGTTCCCATGTGAACTCAGGACCTCTCCTAGAGTTCCAGTTAACCTTAACCAATGGTATTCGGCTTCGCTTCAATCGTTTGATCTCCCGTTCCATGATTTCAACGGGCACTTCTACAAACTGGAGCTTATCGTCAACATGAATTCCTTCTAACAACATGACTAATGGTTCGTCAGCGTAACATTTCTTCAGATTAGACACATGGAAAGTATGGTGAACTCTGCTCAACTCTTGAGGAAGTTCCAGCCTGTAGGCAACTTTCTAAACTTTTGCTAACACATTAAAAGGTCCGACATATCTCGGGTTCAGCTTGCCTCGCTTACCGAACCGTACAACCCCTTTCTACGGTGAGACCTTGAGCATAACCCTATCCCCAACCGCAAACTCCATCGGCTTTCGCTTTCCATCAGCGTAGCTCTTTAGTCGATCCTGAGCAGCTTGCATTTCTTTTTTTTTTTTTTTTTTTTTGGCTTATCAGACGATCTTTTTCCGTTGTTTCTTGGATTAATTTTTGGACACAGTTCAGTTGATCTCACACCAATCTCGCCAGCACACCGTGAAGCGACTTTTTTATCAACCATACAATGCCCTCATAAGGGCGCCTTTAGCTTAGTGTGATAACTATTGTTATATGAAAACTCGGCTAGTGGCAAATGCTTAACCCAACCCTTGCCAAAATCGATCACACAAGCACGTAGCAAGTCATCGAGAGTTTGAATAGTTCTCTCGCTCTGGCCGTTAGTTTCTGGATGATACGCAGTGCTTATACTTATATCTGTACCCAAAGCTTTCTAAAATGATTTCCAGAAATTGGATGTGAATCTCTCATCATGATCACAAATGATTGACACAGGTATTCCATGTCTTGCTACTATTCTGTTCAGGTACAACCTTGCCAACTTGTCCAATGGATCATTCTCCCTTATTGGTAAGAAGTGAGCAGATTTTGTAAGTCGATCCACAATCACCCAGATGGTGTCAAAACCTTGCGATGACTTAGGAAGCTTGGTGATAAAGTCCATCGTGATATTATCCCACTTCCACTTGGGTATCTCAGGTTGTACTAGCAATCCCGATGGTCTTTGATGTTCGACCTTGACCCTTGCACATGTCAAGCACTTGCTAACATAGGTGGCGATGTCCGCCTTCATATTGGGCCACCAATATAGCTTTTTCATGTCTTGATACATCTTTTCCGAACCGGGATGGATAGAGTATTTTGACTTGTGAGATTCTTGCATAATCACGGATCTTAAATCTCCATAGCAAGGTAACCAACTCTTTCCGTTTATACATAGTGTTCTATCGGCACGTGGTTCCAATATTTCCTTGGGTATATCCTTTCTGATAATCCCGCCTACGTCTTCATTTACAAGATTTTCTATTTTCAAGGCTTCGATCTGAGCTTCTAAAATTCATTTGGGAAGATCCAAGCCAATTGTCATAACTAAGGCTCGAACCCGCAATGGCTCAGTCCGTTCCTTACGGCTCAATGCATCGTCCACTAAGTTTGCCTTCCCTGGATGATTAACGAATGACGCCAATCGTAAGCACTTAACAACTCTAAGCCAACGGCGTTGCCTCATGTTAAGCACCTTATGATCGAGAATGTGTTTTGTAGGCTTTTATTATGGTCCTGTGAACACGGTGCATCTGGTGTCCGTAAAAGATAGTGTCTCTATAATTTTTTAGAGTATATAACCACCGCTCCAAGTTCTAAATCATGAGTGGTGTAGTTCTTCTCGTGAACTTATAGTTGTCGAGAAGCAATAACAATTCACCTTCTCATTCATCAGCATCAATAACATTACCTAAACCCTTATGTGAAGCCACACAATAGACCGACAAAGTCTCGCTCCTTCAGGTAAAGCCAGAATTGGTGTACTCACAATTTCTACTTTATTAACTGAAAAGCGTTCTCTTCCTTTTCACCCCAGTCTAACTTGATTCCTTTCTGTGTAAGTTTCGTCATTGACTTACCAATCTTAGAAAAACCTTCGATAGTAACCAGCAAGACCTAAAAATTGGCGGATCTCCGTTGGTGTCTTAGGAGACGCCCAATCTTTGATAGATTCTATCTTGGCTGGATCCACATGTATGCCTCTGCTATCAATGACGTGTTCGAGAAATTGTACTTTCAGAATCCAAAATTCACATTTTGAAAACTTGGCATACAACTTCTCCTTCTTAAGCAATTCCAAAATGGCCTTGAATTTTCTTCATGCTCTTTTCTCGTCTTTGCATAAATAAGTATGTTCATCGATAGAAGATAATTATGAACTTATCCAAGTAAAGGAGTGCTTGCATACTACTCGG
The DNA here is from genome assembly GCA_026074375.1 of Tanacetum coccineum. Lineage (NCBI taxonomy): Eukaryota > Viridiplantae > Streptophyta > Magnoliopsida > Asterales > Asteraceae > Tanacetum > Tanacetum coccineum. The sequence goes on from BQNB010093623.1 coordinate 9,765, forward strand.
TTCATGAGTCCATGAATACCGCAGGTGCGTTTGTCAGTCCGAATGGCATAACCTGGAACTCGTAATGGCCATACCGAGTTCGGAATGCCGTCTTTGGTATGTCTTGTTCTCGCACTCTAAGCTGGTGATATCCTGATCTCAGATCTATTTTTGAATAAATACTGGATCCTTAGAGTTGATCAAATAAATCGTCGATCCTCGGGAGTGGATAACGATTCTTTACTGTGGTCAGTATAATATAGCTCTCGGGTAGTCGATGCACATTGCTAATGACCCATCTTCTTTTTTGACTATAAGCCGGGGCTCCCCAAGGTGAGGAACTAGGCCTTATAAATCCTTTGTCGGAAAGCTCTTATAATTGTTCCGATAATTCTTTCATTCGGATGGAGCCAATCGATACCGTGCTCTAGCTACGGGTGCGGCTCCCGGAATGAAGTTGATTTGGAGTTCTACCGGTCGAGCCGGAGGAAGCTTGGCAAGTCCTCTGGGAAATACTTCAGGAAAATCTCAAACGATTGGTACGTCCTTTATTTGTTTCCATCCGACTTGTCCTCCTCTTCTGGCCCTTGGCGATATCAACTCCAAAAAGAAGTGTGGCATCCTTTTTGGCCAAGTACTCTTGAGCTATGACCATGAGATAACTGTCAACCAAGATTCTCTCACGTTGCTACTTCCGTTGCCACCAAAAATCAAGAGTTCATTCCCATAGGGAAACTTGAACAAGTTACTCAAAACGCACACGATTCACGGCCTGACATCATCTTAACCATTCCATACCGATAATGACATCGAAACTACCAGGTTTCTAACGGGCATTAGATCTATGGTTGACGGATTTGGTCTAAGAAATTTAAGGTGCAACCTCGTATAATAGTGTCTATCCCGACTAATTTCCCATCAGCTAATTCGACATCATAAACAATTTTCTAATGGAGTTAGGGCGATGTTAATCAAGGAACTAAATGCAGTGGATATAAAGCTTCTATCGGCACCAATGTCGAATAAGATAGATGCAAATAGTTATTTAAGAGGAACATACCCATGACGACATTAGCATCAGGGTTTCCCGATGCATTTCCTCTCTTTTCAGCATTCCCAACTGCATAAACCCAGCCTTATGCATTCCAATTTCTCCCGTCCTTATTCTTCAACTTATGACAATCTCTTTTGAAATGCCCTAGTGTTCCACACTCAAAACAACCATTTCCCTTGGGAGCTGCCCCATTGCCCTTCTGAGCATTAGCAACATTTGTGTTACCAGTACTCCTGCAATCGGGAGCAAAATGCCCTACTTTGTTGCATTTGTGGCACTTCTGGGTGCATGGGCCATTGTTGTGAAGATGGCACTTGGTGCACTTGGGCATTAGATTCCCCCATAAGGCTTTTCCTTTCCCGCCTGTCCACAATATTGTAGACCTTGGGGAAATTCATCCTCTTGGCAGGTTGTTACGTGACACATGGTTGTTTCGGGATGAATCATCACCTACCTTTTGTTGTCCAGACTGCCTTTCTTTTCTGCATAGGTGCGGAGTTTCTGATCCATCAAGTCGTTGGCCAACTCAATAGTCTCATCCAACATCTTGGGTCTGGCAGATTTAACATTCCTATAAATGTTGTCAGAAACTCCACTGATGTACTTGTCAACCTTCTCGGTTTCGTTGGCAACAAACTTGGTACATATCAGGGTTAGCTCTTGTAAAATGTTAGTGTATGTTGGAACGATCGTTCCCGCTGACCTTTATGTTCGCAATCTTGATTTATCCCCTCCCCCCTTTTAAATATTCACTGATTTTACCTCTGCGAAAACTTTGTCCGTCAATCTTTTTCTTGACTACTTCCTAAGTCATTGCATATGCCTCAGGACCTAAGGTTCTTATCTGACCAGTCAAACCAACCCCTAACAGAGTGCAGGTGGCAAACTTCACTTGATTCTCAATAGGCACAAACCACTGATATTGAAAACTGACTCCATCTTCTCAATCCACACCAGTCCAACCGAACTAACAGCCTTCAGTTCCCTTAAAAGTTCAAATAAGGTTGAACACTTCATGAAGTCATGGTAAAAACAAGCGCGCAGTTTGCCCGTTCCTTCGGTATCATCGTTCGAATTGTGCTTTCCATCCCATTGTGGGTTTCGCAAAAGAGCTTGGTCAATCATTGCTTGGATGGATTCGAGTCATGTTGTTTGGGTTGGTGTTGTTAACAGGGGTATTCGGTCCTCTTCTGGTCGTAGGTGCCATGATTTGTCTATATCACAAAAGACAAAACATGAGGTTATATGACAGAATATAATAATGTATAAATGAGATATCAACACAAGAGAGGTATACAGTATGACAGAACACATCCATTTCATTCATAACTTTGAAAATTTACAATGAAATAGTTGTCGGATTTCACAAAATACAATACAAAAGATCTACGCTATGCTAGCGGGAAACCCTAATAATTAACTCCTGAAACAATGACCTAGCAAGATAAAATATAAATAAATCACTGGATGTGACTGTCAGCAGCCCAGAAGCATTTCTTGAGATCTGGAATCCTGAGCCATCTGGGTCTGAGGCTGTCTTGCTCTCCTCTTGCTACTCTCTTAGTGCTAACAACTCGGCATGCATGTCACTCATCTCTCGCCTCATGTCTCTAATGACTCGAAGAGTCTCTACCATCTGTGCCTGACGTCTATGGTCAGTCTCTCGAAGCGCTGCTAACTCAGCCTGCTGCATCTGAAAGCGAGTCTCATGTACTGATTTTTGTCCTGAATGAGAGTACCCAGCAGTGTAGCTGTTTTCGAGATGTGCCCTGGAGATGGGTCTCGTGTGCATACATATGATCACGATGGGTCTGAATGCTCCTGATGATTACCCCGCTTGACTCATCTTATCAAGTGAGCCCAAGCCTCTCGGGAAGCATAGGCTTCCTCCTCCACCATCCATACTGTCTCCTGGAGAGTCATCCTATCCCCCATAAGTAAATCGACCCGCTGCGAGTCCATATCACACACACCGCCTTCCCCCTCCACGCCTTGCTATGAAATATTGAGACCTACTATCCTGAGCATCTCTAGTAAGGCATACAAGTCATGTGTATCATGCTCATGGAGCTCAACAAGCTCTGTGACCCTAGTATTGACCTCTCCTATGGTCATAGGTGCTATCTCAGAAACTGCCTCTGCCGAATCTACCCAAGTATCCCTAATAACCGTAAACCCAACATCTGCTCTATCCCCTGTCGTCCTTCTCTCAGCATCTACCGTGCGAACAAATCCATAATCCTATCCCCCGACCTCTGGAATCTAGCAGTAGAACTCTCCCCGACCTCGTATCTGGAGCCTAGGGTGGACAAATACAACCTCTTGCGGGGAGGCTGCTCAGACTCGGGAATATCATCCCTACGGTCAACAGGTGGTGGTATGTATAGAGATGGTGGTAGTGGTGGTAGTGGAGGTGATGGTAATGCGGCAGTAACTGCATCAATAAGGGCCTGAGTGGATGCTATCCTAGTGGTTTTGTATTTGGGTTGGACACCCAATGATGGTAGTAAGGGTGATGGCACAGGTGGTGTGATGAATGTTGCAGTAGGCCATGCTCCTAACAAGGCGCTCCCTACAGAGGTGGTGGTAAGTGAGATGGGTAGATGATGTGAGGAGTAGTCATGGCCCGTAATCTCTCAACTCTATGCCGTCTGGTGGACGGGATATGGAAGTTCTGAGGCCGTACGATAATCCAAAGCCCCAATAGTAATGTGAGTGAGGGTGGTTGTAATAACAGGACTCGTTCCTCAGTGGGAAAACAGGCTCATCAATAGGTACAACAATAGCAGAGTCGGCCGAAGCTAAGTGCTCCTCCCCTCCTCCTCCTTGTCCTCATCATCCTCATCCTCACCATCAGCGTCATCCCCAGATGAATCACCGTCATCATCATCTCCATCATCTTCCCCGTCCATAGGATAGTCGACCGGACCATCCTCTGTCTCATCATCCTCGTACTCCTCTGGATCCTCCTCGGGAATCTGACTCAGTTTAACAAATCCGGGTGACTCAACAGTAGTGAATCAACAGAGGTTAATGGCTGCTCCTCAGCTGGAAACTCATGCTCATTCTCCAAAAGGTATATACTCAAGGTATATAGGCTCTGGCACGTAAGTCCAGGATCATGTGCCTAGTACTAACGTAGGCTTCACGCCTCATCCTCGTCCTAAGGAACTGCGGTGTTTTAATGGATCCTACTAGGCCTGTATGTAATTCGTAATGGTGGGGGCTTCTGGCTGCATCGGGAGTACCGTCCGTATCCTATATATACGATGACCCGTGGGATGCCTCCCTCAGATATCTCAATCATCATCGGCTCCCCAGAAGGCTCTGCCGGGCTCAGAGTTAGTGTAAACGGAAGTGTAGGTAACCGCAGATGTCGCAGAAGACATGATTACATGCAAAAAGCAAAATAGCCTATATAATATTAACTTTATAAGGAAAGATCGGTATGATATGTCTATAAGCTTTAATTATAAGAGTCTTATAGTAATATACGTAATATCATTCATCTACACGTATATCAGTCAATCATGTAAGCACTTAGTAACTACTAATGCTAAAACAATGCATGTCATGTAAGCATATATTCTGGATGCAAACAAGTAATGATGTAATGTCCCATCGCAAAACCATTTGTGAAAACCCAGTGTAAAACAATGGTTATAGTCATACAAAACTTTTTTTGACCTGGTTCTCTATAACCTTGGCTCTGATAACAATCTGTAACACCCCCAAATCTGGGTAGCAGCGGAATATAATGTATATCCGAGGGCGTTACTTCATAGATCAATATCACAAGATATGAGAACGACCACTAATGAGACATTATTAAAAAGGATACATTGGATTAACAAAATGCTTTTTCCCATTACATACTCTCATGGCTTAAAATTGTACGAGAGCAAAAATAATAAAGATTCGGTTTATAAACAAATTCCCCAAAAAGTAATATTCCCAACTTTAGTACTGACTCTTTCCAAACGAGTGACCCCCAATGTAAATTCTGAGCACTCCCGTGCCTTATTGACCTAGAAAACATGCTTAAAAATAATCAACATAAAGTTGGTGAATTCATAGGTTTATGTAAAACAATAGTAGAACGCAAGATTTTCCAAGTGTATGATTAAGCAACAAATCAAACATCAAACAAAGTAATTACTTTTCCTAAGCTATGACACTGAAGCTGACATGTATGAAATGCATATATTTCTATGAATGCCCGTGATGATGTTCATACCCGCAACATCCCAAAATTCCGACATGGTATACGTGTTCTCTGTCCCCGGTGATATCTAAACACTCCGAACGGGGAATGTAATCCCAAATAGACTATCTATAACATATCGCGCTCACAGATCTAGTAATTGACAGTTTGTGATCGATTTTGGAAAGGGCTGGGTTAAGCATTTGCCATTGGCCGAGTTTTCATACAACAACAGTTATCACGCTAGCATAAAGGCCGCCCCTTATGAGGTACTGTATGGTCGAAAATGTCGATCACCGGTGTGATGGGCCGAGGTTAGGGAAGCCCAACTGACTGGTCCGAAATTGATCCAAGAAACAATGGAAAAAATTGTCCTGATCAAGCAGAGGATGGAAGCTGCTCAGGATCGACAAAAGAGCTACGTCGATCGGAAATGAAAGCCGATGGAGTTTGAGGTTGGGGACAGAGTTATGCTCAAGGTCTTGCCTTAGAAAGGGGTCGTACGGTTTGGTAAGCGGGGCAAGCTGAACCCGAGATATGTCGGACCTTTCAAGGTGTTAGCAAAAGTTGGGAAAGTTGCCTACAGGCTGAAACTTCCTCAAGAGTTAAGCAGAGTTCACCATACCTTCCATGTGTCAAATCTAAAGAAATGTTACGCCGACGAACCTTTAGTCATGCCATTAGAAGGAATTTATGTTGACGATAAGCTCCAGTTTGTAGAAGAGCCCGTTGAAATCATGGAACGGGAGATCAAACGATTGAAGCGAAGCCGGATACCATTGGTTAAGGTTCGCTGGAACTGTAGGAGAGGTCCTGAGTTCACCTGGGGATGTGAGGATTCGTTCAAGAAGAAATACCCACAGCTTTTCACAAACCGGGCTTCGTCATCCACTACAAGGTCTTAAGCTTTGAGGACAAAGCTCTTCTAACGGGTGGAGACTGTAACATTTCTCAATTTCAGGTCATTTTACGACTCCTAGTAATTGTCACTATTTATTTTGGTCCTATACGCGTTTACTTTTAATATTTACTTTTAAGCTAAATCGCGTAGACTAGAAATAATCATTTAATGTAAACGGTCATCAAATAAATTAAGGTTTACATCAGCCAAGTAAAATATAATTATTAAGAAGATAATTATTAACTTTGTGTGTCTTATTTTTATTGGTCACATAAAAGGGTTATGTTTCGCAATAAAATATATTTGCACACACCCCAAAAATACCTAGACTCAAACCAATACCCACTTTTACACCTTAAACACAAAAATTAATCATTTATTAAGTTAAAAGTCCATTTTGGCCGGCTATAGACAAATGAGACCCCAAAACCAATTGTCACATATGTTAAATCAACTAGAAATCTTCCTAAGTACATGTACATCCTAAGGTAATTAAAACTTGTACTAGTATAACCTTAACAAGATCTCAAGCCTTGTCTCTCCTTGATTCTACACGTCACATACATATATACACCTAGAAATCTTCTAATGATCTCCCAAAGTACATGTACTGCACTTGGTTAATTAAGATTGGTACTTAATGTCTCCCATTAGCCTAATATACATTGGTTAATAACCATTTTGTTCCTTTTCCTTCCCTATGCTCTTTCCCTTGTATAGCCGGCTAAACACAAGACACACACACACATCACAAGATTTCAAGTATCTAAGCATATCTTGTACATATATCTTGTAATTAAGAATATGTACCTTTTGGTTTTAACAAAACTATTTGAATTAACCAAAACCATAAAAACACTAGTAGCTAGGGCCAAAAAACACGGATTAGGTTTAGTTGTGTGACTAAAAAGCTAACTAAGCACATTGTCTATAAATACACACACAACACTTACATTTTAACCACTCTTAAAACTCACACACACTCCAAACTTTCTCAAGCAAACTAAACTTATCACCTCTCTCTTTTACAATCGGGTTACACCAAAACCAAGCCTACACGCACCCTAAATTTGTCCTAAGCACGGCTAAGGTTATACGAGGGGTATAGAAAGCTTTGAAGCTTGGGTTGAATACACACGCATGTGTGTACACGAAGCTAGTTTCATGCCCTAACACAACACAAAGACACTAGGACCCTTTTTAAGTCTCGAATTAAAGTTTACATGTCCTATACGTCCATTCTATCGAAATCTAGTTGTGATGATCGAAATTATTTGTGCTTAACATGTAAAGTGTGCGTGAACATGCATGGTACGCCTCATGCATGGTTCACGTAAATATGATCATGTGTGTTACACTTGTGTGGTGCAAGAAACTAATAAAACGCATGTACAAAGTGATTTAACGACAACAAGGACTTAAATGATTCCGTTTACAAAAAAGCTAGACTCTACCCGAACAAAAACCCTTATACACGAATTGAAATAAAAATCACACGTAATCTTTTGTCGTAAACGAAGTGCTATGGCTTGGGAACGTATATGAGAAGTTAATACTGCCAGGCTTAAGAAGTTAGTACTGTTAGCAGAAGTTAGTACTGCTAGCAGAGTTAGTACTGTTAGCAGAAGTTAGTACTGCTAGCAGAGTTAGTACTGCTAGCAGAAGTTAGTATTGCTAGTAGAGTTAGTACTGCTAGCATCATGTTCAATACATCTAGTGAATAAATACTATACTGTTTTTTGACATTCCTACTGAACTTTCTTGTATCCAACACATAGCTCAAACAACACTCTAACGAATTTGTAAACTCACAATGTGTTGTTGATACGAGCCTAAAATTAGAAGTAAAATACTGCTCACGGCTTAAGAAGTTAGTACTGTTAGCAGAAGTTAGTACTGCTAGCAGAGTTAGTACTGCTAGCATATTGTAGTACTAGCTCAGAACATCAGATATCATATTGTTAATACTGCTAGTGTATTAATAATACTGTTTTTGACATTCCTGAACTTAAGAGACTGTTTGGAACTCATAAGAACCTAAAATGTAAAATTTGTAAAATAGAGGGACTAAACGTATCAATATGGAAACTCAAGGGTGTAAACGGTAAATATTCTATTTTAAACTATAAGGACTGTTTTTGCCAATAATGAAAACCTAAGGTTATTTTATATAATTAAGTGATTTAAATAAACACTTATGGTACCGGACTAGTCATGATATAATACCGATACTTATATAACTAAAGTCACGCGAATGATAAATAGGTGTATTTATTATTAATACTTAAACACATTGTAAACTTAAAAGTATATAGTCGTACACCTTCCCAAGAGCAAACGAGGAAAACGAATACAATAAACGTATACACGACCACACAAGTGATAACAGTATATATATAAATTAGCAAATTATTGTAGTTTATACGTGAAGTCGTTAGCCTAAACTTGTAGACTAAGACTGGTCGTACTTACTTAGGTATTTGACTGTGTGATTCATTGTCATTCTTAGATATAATTATCATTTTCAGAGGACTATTTACTAAGGTGAGTTCATAGCCTCATGTTTTATAATTATTTAAATGATTTACATCTTTGGGGTGAGAACATGCTTTGTTTTACAAATTGGACTCAAGTGTACATTTTTACTATGATTACGTGTTTGCCTAAGTAGCGATAACCCACTGAGCCCTTTATCATGAACTGTCAATTACTACATTGTGAGCGCGCATGTTATAAATAGATCTATTTGGGATTGACATCCCCGTTTGGGTGAGTAGCGCTCACTGTGCCGGGTTGCCGGACAACAAATGTATACCATGTCGGATTTGGGATGTTACGGGTTAGAACATCATTCACGGGCATTTATTGGCAATTTATTGCATTCATACATGTCGAGCTTCAGTGTCATGAGCTTAGGAAAACGTAATTACTTTCTATGATGTTTGCATCTGTTGCTTAATCATACACTTGGAAATCTTATGGTCCTACTATTGATTTACATAAACCTATGAATTCACCAACTTTATGTTGATAATTTAAGCATGTTTTCTCAGGTCAATAAGGCACGAGGTGCTCAGATACATTGGGGGTCACTCTTTGGAAAGAGTCAGTACTAAAGATTTGGGCGTATTACATTTTGGGAACATTTGTTATAAACCGAAATCTTTACTTAAATTGTCGAACAATTTAAAGCCACGAGCTTATGTAATGAACAAGCATTTTGTTAATCCAATGTATCTTTTTAAAACGACACGTTTAGTGGTCCTTCTCATATCTTGTGCTATTGATCTATGAAGTAACGCCCTCGAATATTCAACATTCTGCTGCTACCCAGATTTGGGGGTGTTACAGAAGAGTGGTGTGTGTAGACTCGTCCTTTACAACAAAATAAGAAGTGTGAAATTTAAAAAAGACATCATTATCATGACAAAATTTCTAAATAGAAAGGAGATTATGGGAGATTTCTGGTACATGAAGAATGTTTTTGAGAGAAAACATTTTTTGTGGTGAGTAAACTTTAGATGAACCAATATGAAGAATAGGAAGACCCTTACTGTTGCCAACATGAAGTGCGTCGTCACCATAATATGCCTCTGAATTTTCTATCGCTTCTAAATCAGGTGTCACATGACTATTTGCTCTAGTGTCTGAATGCCAACTTGCAGAGGCATTAGAGGATTGAGCACGGATATATTTGCAAAGTTAGCGGATGGCCGAGTACGAATAGTAAAAGGGTCACAATTAGGGCATTGTGATGGAATGTGACCAATGCTACATCTATTTCAATTGCCATACACTGTGTTTTAGATGGATGCCCAATCAAATTGACGACCATTACCACAACCTCGGTTGTTGTTGTTACCATGAGAGTTGTTGTGATTGCCACGGTTGTTATTTTTTACTCCTGTTGTTGTTTCATGGGCGAGCACCATAAAAGGCTTGTGGACTAGATGGTGCAATAGGTGACACTTGGAATCCAAAAGCACTCAATTGAGTAGTCAACTCTAAAAGTTGAGCTTGACGAGCTTCTGGCATGCTTGGTGAGCCTACTGCGTAGTTTGCAGCAAAAGATGAAGTGATAGACGCAATAGGTGCATAAGTTTTTCCAATAATATAATCATGATCACTAAGGAGTGCATGAAGCTCGGTAAATGCAATTGGACTTTTATGGGCAGTGATTTTAGTTTTAAGACCGTTATATTCTTCACGAAGACATGAGACAACAAGCATAACGAGATCTTTATCCTTTACAGGTTCACCGATGGCCGCGAGTGCATCAACATCTTGAGCATGATTTAGATAAGCATTGAGAGTTTCATCACCATGCATCTCTATTCTCAAAAGTTATGTTTTGAGAGTGTATTCCCTAGATGTGGAATGAGGTGCATACGCCTTTTCAAGGGACAACCAAAGATCACGAGAAGTTGTACCTTAAACATGGTGAAAAGAAGCTTCTGAGATTGTAGAGATAATTAGCATACGAACGTGGGCATCATTGGAGACCCAAATTAGATAATTGGTGTTTTCCTTTGGAAGAGTGACACCATCGGTAGCGGATAAGGTTTTTGATAGACACGGCTCTGATACCATATATGTAACATCCTAAGTTTTTACAAAAAACAATAGCGGATTTATCTATTTTGCTATTGGACACGTCAAGTATTTTAGTGGAATAAATAGAAAAGTCCTACTTTAACGAAATCAATAACGTACTTAGTTGGGATTTAGTTTGGAACATGGTTATATATTAAGGGCTTATCATGTCATGTAGCCAAAAATAGAGGAAATGACTAAAATGCCCTTGGGGCTTATGACTTAATAAACACAGGGAGAGATAACTCTCCCATTTTCCCTCACATTCTTTCCTTGTTACACGTCCCACACAAAAGAAGCAGGAGGTGTCCAACCTTGCTTCAACATGAAGAATTCAGCAAATCATAATCATTATGAAGATTATGCAAAGGGAAATCAAGGAATAAAAAGAGTTATGAGGAATCAAGAACTTCAAGTGGTTTATATGTTCTTCCCCAAATCTTAAGTTAGTATCTAATTGTGTTTAAACATAATTCCTAGTAATGGGTAACATCGAGTTATGCTTATTTAGTGTTTTATTTGATAAATTCGAAAGCTTATAGATGTTTAGCCTTATCTGTGATATGGAAGTTATGGTGGTTTAATGTTAGAAGTCATATTATGATGTTATTGTAGTATTGATGATGATTATTGACTTGACCCACGCACCTTTGATGGAAGAACATACGTTCTTAATGCTTGTGATAGTTAATAAAGTGGTGATGAAATTGCATGTAGGCCTGTTAGAAAATGATCCTAATATATCTAATAAGCTGATATATAAGTTTGGTAAAGAGTAAAATAGCTTATCAAGGGTTTTGGGTCGTTTTGGTGATGTTCCAAAACGGGACAACAAGGTACGCAGAAATTTGTACTAACTTTGAAAAATCATAGAAAAATAACCGTAGCTCCGTTGGAGATGTGCCTTACATATCCGAAAAGGTAAAAGAGTCTACTTTCTAGAAAAAGTATTTTCAGATCACGAATATAAGTTTAGATGGGTCAAAATCAGCAAAGTATAACAAGGTGTATAAATTCTGCACAAAAAGAGAAGTTTGTAAAAAGAGTTTAAGTGTGAAATAAGACATTTTATGATTGTGTTAAGTTGTATAGACCCATTATATGTTAAGATACTTGAGTTAGCAAGTTCTAATTGTATTAGTTTGATTATATCATGGTTAGGTGCTCGTGGAAAGCTTACGAAACCTAATCAAGAGCAAAGGTGAGTAACGAATTTTCAGTTAACATGTTTAGTAGATTAAACATGTTATATATATATATATATATGCCTAGTCATATCTCAAGTAATGTGTAAGTCATGTATCCATGTGACCTTAGTGGTCAAATATGAAAGTCAAGTATTCACGTGACCTTAGTGGTCAAATATGCAAGTCAAGCATCATGTTGACCCGTGTGATCATATTCAGCATCAAGCGTAATGTTTGACCCAAGTGAATCATATCTGCATCATGTTGGCTTTCGTGGTTCATCATCGTGTCTTATTTTGATCCCATGTGGTCAGTATCTTGTTTTAATGTTGACCAATGTGGTCATATTCAGTGTCATGTTGACCCGTTGGGTCATATTCAGTATATGTTGACCCGTTAGGTCATATTTAGTATTATGGTGACCTGTTGGGTTATATTTGGTATTATGGGGACCCGTTGGGTCATATTCAGTATATGTTGACCCGTTAGGTCATATTTAGTATTATGGCGACCCGTTGGGTTATATTTAGTATTATGTTGACTCGTTGGGTCCTATTTAGTATATGTTGATCGTTAGGTTATATTTAGTATTATGTTGACCCGTTGGGTCTTATTCGGTATATGTTGACTGTTGGGTCATATTTAGTATTATGGCAAACCGTTGGTTCATATTCAATATATGTTGACCATTGGGTAATATTCAGCATGGCAACCCGTTGGGTCATATTTAGCTTAGACTTAATTTATATATAAATATTACGTGTGAACATCTGAACTCAGCACAGTTTAGTAATAAACTTAGTCTTATTAAATCCTGTGTGGAATAATAGTGCTTTAAGCACATTAATCCGTCCTGAATGGGGATAAATGCTTTATGCTTTCAGTCAGGCGCACTCAATCAGTTATGCACTTAGTCTGTGCTTTTTGCACTCAGCCAATATGTGTTTTACGCACTCAGCCAGTATGTGCTTTACGCACTCAGCCAGTATGTGCTTTACGCACTCAGCCAGTATGTGCTTTACGCACTCAGGAGTATGTGCTTTACGCACTTAGCTAGTATGTGCTTTACGCGCTCAGTATTGTGCTTATGTACTCAGCCAGTGTTTTATATGTACTTAGCCAGTATATTATCTTATGCACTCAATGTAGTCAGTTAGTATTGTAATTTATGTAGCTCATGCACCCAATCAATATCATGCTTATGTACTTATAGTAATATGTCCAGGTAGTCAAAATAGTACGATATGTACTTATTTAGTATCATGCTTTATGCATGCAGTTTAAGACATAGATTTAATATCAGTTAGACTACTAGTATGAATTCAGCTTTACAAAAAGGTACCATATGCAGCTTTCATTAGTTAATGATTACTGGATTATTATTAGTTAGAAATCAGTTTATATATAGCTTTATTACTCAGTAGCCAGTTCAGAAATTGCCTTAGAGGAATGTGCTATAAACACTTAACCAGAATAGATACTTACGAATTCACATCAGTAATAAGTTAAAACCAGTTAGACTGCAAATATATGCTTGCAGCCATGTATCAAAGTCTCTCAGGATTGGCACAGGACTTATGCAGAAAACATCATGACGATGTTCAGCTCATATTTCAGTTTATGATTCAGATTATTTTCTGTTATCTCACTAAGTCGCTATGACTTACCGTTCTCAGTTTCATGTTTTGCAGAGGTTTGTAAGTGAGATCATGCTATGTGCTAGATGGGGAGTAATGGGTTAAATTATGTAGCTCGTGGGTTAAGTAACGAGCTTCTCATTTCCATCATTTATTATCAGTTTGGAATTCCCCAAAGCAAGTCAATATCAATAACAAGTTTTTATAGTACAAGTCATGTACTTTTCATAGTTATGATTTTTTTAAAGGAGCGTTTGGAATAAGCCCGTTTACATGCAAAAGTTACGCTTCCGCTTATTTTAATAACATATACAGATTCATACATGTTATAAGTTATAAATGAAATAAGTTTTCACAAGTTCATATTAAAAAAAATCTGGGCGTTTCAAGTTGGTATAAGAGCTATGATAGTTTGAGAGATTTAAGTATCCACCATTAGTAGGGGATGCTTAAACTTAAACCGATTGCTCGATATTAAATATGAAGTTAGGTGCATCGCACGTTGATATGTTTATGAGTACATGGATTATGATTATCAGGATTGTAGCTATTTGGCTCATGTTTATCAGCTAAGCAGTTCATGTTTTACGATGCATATATGTTCATGTGATTAGTTGTATATACCTAATCATGTGAATCATGTATAGTCATGTAATGCATAGCATGTTTTCATATTTTAGATAAGGATTTAGATTAGGAATCAGATTTAGATCGTGAATCAGATATCCATGATATAGAAAGCATATAGAATTTCCATGCACTATCAGTGTAGTCAACATTCAAAACAAATTATGTGCAGTAGATGATACAATTTAGTTCAGTGACTTGGGGTAGATTGTGATAACGATGAGCTCATGATTATATGGTGTGACTATTATGACGCATGATCAACGTTATAATATTCACATGATATGGCATGAAGTTATCGAGATCATGAGATATCTCGGGGAGTTTACACATGTGTTAAATGTTTATATGTTGCATTATGATTATGTATTTTAGTATGTTCAGAATTAATAAGTATGTTCAGAATTGAATTAGTATTCAGGAGTATTATGGTATAGAAATGAATCGAAATCATGTTTAGCAAATTAGAATGCCTTGAAAGTAGTAATGCATGATTAAAAGTGCCATGACAGCACTGTAGACAGACTATGCTCGGTAGCGAATTAGAATGAATCAGAGCTAGTTATAACGTATATCATGTCATGACCAGTAGTGAAATAGTCGCTCAGTAAGCGAAACAGAGTTAGAATGCACAACGCTAAGTGCATTATTAGACTATGCTCATTATCCTCGTATATGATAGAAATTAGAAATCATGTGTAGTACATGTTAGACAGTCAAATGACAGAAATAAAGCAGCATGAATCATGATTAGAACCAGAATATCATAAACAAAATATCATGTTAAGAAGTGCAAAATGTCATAATCAGACTTAGCATTCATAGTATGCTATAATCAATATTCATGTTATCGCACCAGTATGCGATTAGTAACAGAATGCATGAACAGAAGTATATAGTTAGCAGCAGATTAACATGATAGCAGAACATGAATCTAAGCTGATAGTTTTATTGATGAATCGAGGTAGAACATGATGGGAATAAATACATGTTTGAGTGTTGTGAGTATTATGACGTATGGCCAACGTGGTAATAGTTACATCATGTAACATGGATTTATTGGGATCATATAATGTCTTGAGGAAATTTATACAACAGTAAGCGTAGATGAGACATAATCTTAATAGACTAGAGTCATGATTCAGTCAAATTTAGAATCAGAAATCATACGACCATGAATGGTATAAGCGGATAGAAATTTATAAGGCTCGTCTATTACAGTCCCATATTTCGGTTATTATATAATAGCCAGAACAACTCAGATTTTAGTAAGGTCTAGTATAGCATCAGTAATATAGATTAGCATAACAGAACAGTTCAGATTCATAAAAGTAGCATCATAATAGCATAGAAGAATTAGTGAGCAGTTTAGATATGGTCCTTATAACATGGACGATTTATGAACAGATAGACAAATCTAGTACTTACTAGCAAAAATAGAAAGGTTAATGAACCTACCAAAACAGAAAATAGTTTAGAATGCCTTATAAGGTTTGTAACATATAATGACATGTGGTAATCTCCCAGAACTATATGTTAAGGTTCAGAATGAGTCGTGCCACGTAAGCTTAGAAAGCATAATGACAAGTCTTATGATTAGATAGAATAGTTAGAATTAGAAATGAATTTTAGAAATACAACCTAAGTGTCGGAGACTTAGTCAGACAGAACATTACTCAGTATAGTCACCCCAAGTATAATTTGTGAGGACAGGAACAATCCAAGCAGGGGAGAGTTGTAACATCCTAAGTTTTAGAGAAAACAATAGCGAATTTATCTAAAGTCTTATTGGTTACGTCAAATATTGGGCATTTCACTTTAACTCTTTAATAATTCCAAGCCTTTTTGTCAAGTTCTGTAACAGCGTCAAATAGTTTTCGGGCCATTTCATAGTCGTGTGAAACCTCCTTTTCAATTAGCACGACCCACATATGCGCATAGATTTGAGGTGATTGTGCACCAGAAACAAACACAGAATAATATCAACATAGCATGACTGAATTGTATACAAAAGGGGATAAATAAAATTGGTTAAAGAAAATTTTTAGAAGCAACTATCCAAAAGGATCAACAGACTGCATATAATAGACATTAAACAAAACTTGTCATTATGGCAATGCTGCAGCCATTAAACTGTTGCAAAACAATTGCTGCGTATTGTTGAAAACAATTGATGTGTATTGCTGCAAAGTTGCGAGGCTCAAATCTGCAATTATTGGAGGACCGCACAATAACTGCCATGGCTGCAACCACTGACTAGACGTGGCTGTCCGGCCAAGAAACAGGTTATTGTGCACCAAAAAGCAAATTAACTGATTAATATCATCATCACCATCATTTATTATACACCAAAGGGGCTAAATACAAGCGCA
>BQNB010093624.1:0-18688 GCA_026074375.1 Tanacetum coccineum
CCGACCTCGGTGGTTCGTTCTTCCGGAGAGTTGTCGGCTAGTGTGGAGAGAGAATTTGTTAGAGATGCAAGTGTTGGTGATGGTGGAGATCAGGGGTTTGATTCCGTTGGTGGTCAGGATAATGTTGAACCCATCGTGCCTATCACTGAGCATGTTGAAACTGAAACACCTAGGCCTAAACGTACAAAGAAAAAGAGGGTTATCCGCGGGAGTGAAAGGACGCCTGCTGCTTCCCATCCACCTAAAAGGTTGAGAACCGACTATGGAACCACTGACGGTTTCGCTACTGGAGGTAAGTCCCCTAGTGTCCTTAACAGGTTGCTCCAAGATTCTCGATTAATGGTAGAACAGGGTGTCCCCGCTTTCCCTACCTTACCCTTTATTACTTCATCCGTAACAGCTTCACATTTGGAGGAGGGCAGAGACCACACTGACTCCGTGACTGGTCCTTCTTTGCGAACTGTGGGTCCCTCTACAAGGTTCGTAGTTTTATCTGATTCTTCTCATCACTCAGGCACTAAATCTGCGGATCCTGAGGTTGATTCTCTTGTCAGGTCTGCTGTTCCGGTTATGACTGAGGCTATCACTGTTACTACTATTGCTACTACGGTTGCTATTCCTACTGATGTTGGCAAGGATAAGAGTGCGCCGCATCCGTCCGTTTTTGGTTCTTCAAGCTCATCTGAGAAGACGGATCGTACTCTTAGTCTTTTTACAGGAAGGTCAGGTAGTGGTTTTGCTGCCGGGAGTATTCGTGCGGAGGAGGCTATAGGTGCTGGTTTGGAGGAAATCTATGTTCCTGAGTGGACCGTGACCAAGGGCTTTGAGCTTAATGATGGCCATTCTTGTGCCAATATGATTGATCATTTCACTCCTCCTGCTTTCTTCAAAAATGGTTTTCCGTCCTTAACTGTTCTCTTCGTATTTTTGTGTTTTCCTCCTCTCATATATACATACATATATTTTTTAGGTGCATGAGCTGGAGACTTCTTCCACGGATCTCCGTGAGAAGCTGGAGATGTATGAGGGAATCCTGAAACAGATAGAGGAATTTCAAGACAACCTTATGAGACCTCTCGAGACTAGGTTAGCCGAGATTAATGCTGATTTCACCAGGTGTTGTATGCGCTTTCAAGAGAGTTTCCATCCACACCTCCTCAACGTCGTTGCAGGGCGAAGATGGTTACTAACTCACGGGATGAAACTTCTTATGGCTAAGTGTCTCAATTCGACTGAGTATATGGAGGCTCTCGGACATGCTTTTGGCCGTGCTATAGAGAAAGGAATGCAGGAGGGCCTGGCAGCTGGGATTGAGCACGGACAAGCTGGCAGATGTTTAACTGATCTTGAAGCTTATATTCCCTCCGCGGAGGTTGACTTTAATTCTGCTATCCGTGATCTTCGTGACTTGGACTTTCTGTTTCTTCAGGAACTATCCAATAAGAAGGATGCCAGCACATGGGATGTTATGGATCTTCTTCGCTTGGATGATATTTTTGATTTATATACGTATTTAACAGTATTTAAACTTTAAAAACAATTAAGAATTAAAAACGTTTAACTAATACGAAAAATTTAACAAACGTGACATTAAAAATGTGAGCTAATAAAAACTAGAATTAAATCTAAGGCCACTACTTTTTAAACAAATTTGAATGCCTAAAAAATCACAAATTTAAAAAGAAAATTTTAGGAAAAAGAATTAAATTTTTTTAGCTATTTTTGAATTTTATATGAAATTTCTAAAGAGCAATGAATTACTTAAAAATAAATTTTTCTAAAATTTAACACTATAAAATCTATTTTTATTTTTCTCAAAAAATACTAAAATGAAAAAAGAAAATTATTACTCAAAAAGATTAAATTTTTCCAACTATTTTTTCTTTTTCTTTATGGATTTCTTAAGAAAAGAAATTACCTAAAAACCTATTTTATTCTAATTTATAGAAAATACAAATTTAACTGGGAAAATAAAAAAAAGATTTTTACTACTTAAAAATGTGCGAAATTTAATGGTATGTAAGCTGCCCATATTTAACTAAGCATTCGAAACCCTAATTTTACTAATTAAAACCTAAACCCTAATTTTATTAAACTAATTTTAAAAATATTAAAACTATTTTATTAATCCTAAAAGACAGGGTAGAAAGTGCAACAATTGAAAATAAAGGGTAGGCGGGAAAAATATCAAAAATTTACACTATAGAGAAAACAGACCACCTTTAACTATTGAAAATGTACCAATTAAACCCTACGATTTGGCTTATTTTTTGCTTATCTAAAAAGTGAAAATTAGCAAAATCTTAAAACTACAAAGTTGAACCTGAGCTTATATACTACAACTTTAACAAAAGCACATTGACATTTTATCCACTAGATAAGCTAAAAATTAAGCTTCTTAATCTGTATTACAGAAACTAAGGTTTTCCTTTGAAATTCCAACTTTTCTAAACTATAGCTTATATCTAGCTTATTACTCAATAAAAGTAAAAACCAAAAGATGCTATAAGAAGCTTATAATGTGTACTAGGGATGTCTAAAAAGAAATAAGCTAAAAGTAAACAAGATTAACAAGAATTTTGCTATTAAAAAGTGAAGGTTCAGGCTTTATACTGTTATTAAGCAATTTCTAATACGCTAACTAGCTTAATTCTAAATCCTAGAACCTGAAATTTTGAAAATAAGCTATTCTATGATTATAAAAGAAACCTAGATAAAAGGAATTAAAGCAAATAACAACATAGGAAAATAGAATCTAAAGAAAATAAAGCCTTAGAAATCTAAACTTGCTTGCTATACACTTTTGCGAATGCAAGAACAATTAAGCTAGACTAAAAGCTTAAAAATAAAACTTAAAAGATGACTCATGTTGAGCTAATGGAGTACTATTAAGGTGCTTAATACTAAGTGCTATCTCCTAATTTCAAGAGCTAAAAAGTAGCTTAAAAATGATAAGAGCATAAAAGTATTAACTGGTTAATATGTTTATGCTGATGTACTTGACCAAAGCTTAAATGCAGGCTAAATTTCTAAGGTGAGAACTTATAAACCAACTCACTAAATGTATCTAAGTTTACACTAACCAAAATTGAACTCTAAAATGCTTAAAATCTAAAGCTACTTTGCATTTAAAGCTGCTTTGTACTTAAAACTGCCCTGGTGCTGACAAAAGCTTCTTAAGCTCTAAACTTTGAAAATCTACAAACTAGCTTTTAAATCCTATTTAAAACTTGAACACTTTGAAACATCTTCAAACTATTGTAAAATACTTTGACAGGGAACATGTGACTATTTAGGTCAAAAACACCTATACCAAACATACTTAACTAATTCTGTACCAACTAATTTTTACTTACATCTATTTTAGACAACTAAATACTGCTAAAACCTTATATCTACTCTATCTTACACTCAACTAACTAAGCTATTTTAGCACTAAAAACTACAGCTTATTAAAAGAAATAAGCTAGTTACTCAGCTAAGCTTTTTATCACTAGTTAGAACAGTTTCAACTAAAAAGATTATTTTGCTAGAATAGGTAATGGAGAATTAACAACAGCTAAAACTAATGATCAACTAAACAACCTTTAATAAGGAATAAGCATTTCTGAATTCACAATAAGCATCTATATTAAGCTTCAAATGCTAAAATGAAATATAGAAAGTGAAACCTGAATTTTGTAATCTCTGAACTCTAGGTCACTCTTTCTGAGTGAATGACCTTAAATCTCAATATCCTAATGGCTCCTAGCCTCTAGACCAAGAGCTTAAGCTCAATAAGCTAACTTGAGCTTATCAACTCCAAAAGCTTCCATTATTCAATCAACTTGAATTCAAATGACCTTAGGTGAATAAAAGTAGAAAAATACAGTATTGAAAAGACTTTTAACAAAATTTTAACAACTTGTGAACAAAAGAAAACAGAATAAGCTAAATTTAGCTTATTACAAGCTTATTAGCTAAAACTTGCTTATTACATGAAAGCTTTAAAACAAACACAACTCAACTATTTTATTGCTTAAGAAAGAAGAGTACAAGATTAGAAACAGGAAGTACAACTAACTTTGAAAATTTAAAAGCTCAATTTGAAATAATGAACAGTACAAGTAAAATTGGAAAGGGAAATTTACAAAGAAAAACTAAAAAAACTCTCTAAAAACTCTTGAACATTTTACAAACTGACTAACAAGCTCTTATTTATAGGAGAAAGTCAAGAGAAGATGAGAACTTCAAGTCTTTCTAGCCGTTGGATTTTTTTTATTTGAATCTTGGCCGTTGATGATGTATGATGATGTGTTCGCACCAATTGGAGGCTGCCACGTCATAAAAATGACGTGGAGATTGTAAATACGAGGTGGGGTGGAATAGGGAGAAACGGGAGAAGGGATTTGGGAAGATTGGGTTTGTTAGGGTTTTGGCGGGAAAAGTGGGTATAAAACGGTTAGGGAGAAAACTACCCCGCGTTTGTGTTTTAAAAGTTTGGGATATTTACATTTCTAGCCCTCTGTTTCTTTGTCAAAAATGTAGTGTAAAATGAGTTTTAGAATTGACAATCCTGGCCCTTGTAGTTTTTAAAACAGAAAATGGGCTTTTTGGTTTTGGGCTTTTGTTGGGCTTTTGTGATCCGAATAGTGTAGAAGGGCCCAAAGGGTATTTTAGTAATTTTGCATCCTCTACAAAGGGTATAATGGTCATTTCACTTCAAACTTTGACTTTTTCTTTACTTTTTTGACTTTTCTCGACCACGGTCTTGATCCGGCTTTCGATATTGGCTTCAAATCTTTCTCTTGTACTTGTCTCTTCATTTCTTGTCAGTTTTTTGTCGTTTTTGCTCTTTTTTGACTTTGATATCCTTTCCTGCAATTGTTTGCGACATAAAAAGACACAATATTCCATCTTGGGTTTCCAGCCTTGAGGCCACTGAGGGTTCACTTCGAGGCGAAGTTGCTTCCGCCAAGGAACACAACGGCCTTCTTGAGCAAGAATGTGGTTCTTTGAAATTAAAGGTGACGAGCCTCGAATCTATTATTGCTGAAAAGGACCGTGAACTTTCTGACTTAGGAGCGTCCTCTTCTTCCTTGAGGTCTCAGAACCAAAGTCTTGTAAATCAGGTATAGTTTTCCGTCCTTAACTGTTCTCTTCGTATTTTTGTGTTTTCCTCCTCTCATATATACATACATATATTTTTTAGGTGCATGAGCTGGAGACTTCTTCCACGGATCTCCGTGAGAAGCTGGAGATGTATGAGGGAATCCTGAAACAGATAGAGGAATTTCAAGACAACCTTATGAGACCTCTTGAGACTAGGTTAGCCGAGATTGATGCTGATTTCACCAGGTGTTGTATGCGCTTCCAAGAGAGTTTCCATCCGCACCTCCTCAACGTCGTTGCAGGGCGAAGATGGTTACTAACTCACGGGATGAAGCTTCTTATGGCTAAGTGTCTCAATTCGACTGAGTATATGGAGGCTCTCGGAAATGCTTTTGGCCGTGCTATAGAGAAAGGGATGCAGGAGGGTCTGGCAGCTGGAATTGAACACGGATAAGCTGGTAGATGTTTAACTGACCTTGAAGCTTACATTCCCTCCGCGGAGGATGACTATAACTCTGCTGTTTGTGATCTACGTGGCTTGAACTTTCCGCTTCTTCAGGAACTATCAAATAAGAAGGATGCCAGCACATGGGATGCTATGGATCTTCTTCGCTTGGACGATGCCGTGGCCGAGGCCTTAGGGATGACTAATCTTCAACCTGATATGAATCAATTGATGGTTCCCGTGCATCACAAGCAGGATATGGTCGTTATTAGGAGCCAAGCGTTGTCCGTTGCTTTGGATATTTGTCGCGGAAGGGTGGAAAAGATGGAAAGAAATCTTGTTGAGCGTCTCCCCTTCTTGAAAGACGTATTTATCTCCTTAGATCATCCTTTGTCCGCTGAGGCTTTGATTGAGCCGCCGGTTGAGGTTCCTGCTACCAATGTTTTATCTACCGTGGTCATTGTTCCCCATTCTGGTCCTTCTGTTTCCGTAGAAGATTATGAGAATCCTGATTTGGTGGATGTGGTTCCGAAGAACGTTACTCCGGGACCAGAAGGTGAAGAAAATATCGATGCTTCAACCGGAGGTGATCTTGCGTTTTCCAAATTGGATGATGAAGCTAGGGATGCTATCCTGTAGGTGTATTTTCTTTTTCCTCCGTGGTCGCATGTGACCTTGCGGTTTGTTTTGTAATTAAAATACCACAGCTATTAACAGTTAGGCCCGTTATGGTGCTTTTTATACCGCGGCCGCATGTGGCCTTTTTGTGGCGGTATTTTGTATGTAACCACTTTTGCAACACTTCAAGTTTGAACATGTCTGTTATATATAAATGTTGCTGCTATCTTTTTATATCACGTTTGATATCTTTAGTAGGATAGTCTTGTTTGAATATTTTGTGGGTTATTCTCCCGGTACCGGGTTTGCAATACCTCTTATGTACTTTGAGCTAATTGTGAGGTTACTCATCCTTTTGTTATACGGAATAACATTGATGGAGGCGTGCTCCGTGTGTGCGCGGCTTAATCACAATAAATGACTTTGCAAAGTAATAAGATAGAATTTTTCAAAGCATAACTTGTGAAGGTAGCTAATCTTCACTTTTTTCATAAAAGTTAAAATCATATTACACGATATTTAAAAATTACTACAAGGAATAAAGATAAAAAACGCTCTTCCCATCACGGAGTCCGTATGGTCAGGCTGCTTACACTTTGTGTATATAACACTTCTTGAGATTGCAAACGTTCCAGGTTCTCGGGAGTTCTCTTCCGTTGCGGTCTTTTAACTTGTACGATCCCTTCCCAAGTGCTTCTGTGACTTCGTACGGGCCTTCCCACTTAGGTCCTAACTTTCCAGTGTCTTCTACACGGCTTGCTTCGTTGCTCCGGTACACCAAGTCTCCTGGCTTGAAGCTTGTATTTCTAACTTTGGTGTTGTAGTATTTTTCCATTTGCCTCTTGCTTTTTGCTTCTCTTATCGCTGCTTGCTCTCGCTTTTCTTCTAGCAGTTCTAAGTTGATTTCCAATGCTTCATCATTTTTGGCCACGTCTACTTCTGCTGTCTTAAACGTGGGCATTCCAATTTCCGTCGGGATGACAGCTTCCGTTCCATAAGTTAATGAGAACGGAGTGTCTCCGTTACTGGATTTGATCATGGTACGGTGTGCCCAAAGTACATGAGAAATCTCTTCCAACCAGTTCTTGTTGTCTTTGCCCAGTCTTGCTTTTACTCCTTCTCCCAAACTCCTGTTTGCTCTTTCTACCAGTCCATTCGTCTGAGGATGTTTTACGGAAGCAAAATGCTGTTGAATGCATAATTTTTCACACCAATCTCTGAAGGGGTTGTCTCGAAATTGTTTCCCATTGTCGGATATAATTTCTCCTGGAAGACCAAATCTGCACACTATGTTTTCCCATACGAACTTTTTTACTTGGTTTCCTGTGATAGTTGCTACTGGTTTTGCTTCTATCCACTTGGTAAAGTAGTCAATGGCCACTATTAGAAATTTGACTTTGCCGGGTCCTTCCAGGAAAGGTCCAGCTATGTCTATACCCCATTTGTAGAATGGCCACGGAGATGTGATTGGGTTTAATCTTTCCTGCGGATTTCTTGGGACGGGTTTGTGCACTTGGCATTCCTGACATGCTTTTATAAGCGCCCTTGCGTCCTTGTGCATTGTCGGCCAGTAATAACCGGTCCTTAGAGCTTTGGCAACGACGGATCGTGTGCCCGCATGCATGCTACATGAGCCTTCGTGTATTTCCCGCAAGACGTAGTTCGCTTGTGAGGGTCCTACACATCGAAGCCATGGGCCTAGAAAGGATTTTTTGTACAGTATTCCGTTGATGATGGCGAAACGTTGTGATTTACGCTTTATCGCCCTTGCCTTTTTTCTTTCTGCTGGTAAAGTTTCATCCGTGAGGTATTCATGAATCGGGGTCATCCAGGAATCCCCTTCTTCCTCTACCACGGCGAGCACCTCTCTTTCGTTCACGGATTTTTCTTTCAATTCCTCCACCAACACCTGTTTGCTGAGATGTGCGAAGCTGGTGGATGCCATTTTGCTTAGTGCATCCGCTTTTTTGTTCTTGCTTCTTGGGACTTGCTTTATTGAGAACGCTCGGAAGGTACTGGCCAGTGCTTTTACCTTCTCTAAGTATTTGATCATGTCTGTCTCTTTTGCGATGTAAGTCCCATTTACTTGGTTTGCTACCAGTTTTGAGTCTACATTTACTTCGAGGTTTTGGACGCCTATTTTTTCCGCTATCCGCAATCCTGCTATCAATGCTTCATATTCTGCTTCGTTGTTAGTTGCTTCAAACTGAAATCTTAAAGCGTATGTGAACTCTACTCCTTCCGGATCCGTGAGTATCACTCCTGCTCCGCATCCGTCAACGCAAGATGACCCGTCCGTGAACAAGGTCCACCGTGCCGGGAGCGGTTCTTCTTCCTTTGCGGAATCGTCCTGACCTTCTTCCTCTGGTCTTTCTATGATAAAATCGGCTAATACTTGCCCTTTAACAGATACTCTTGGCCTATAATGTATACCAAACTCCCCTAATTGTATGCTCCACTTTTGCATCCTACCAGCGACTTCTGGGTTTGATAGTATGTTTTTGATGGGTTGATCTGTTATTAACTAATGAAGGTGACTTAGGAAGTATCTTCTTAGCCTTTTTGCTTGCAATATACTAATCTACATCAATTTTTTCCATGGCGGTTTAGTTATACTTCCAGGCCCCTTAGCGCCCGGACTGACAAAGTATAATCGGCATCTCTGCTGGTTTCTCTTTCCGTCATTAGCACAACGCTCACCGCTTCCTTGGATGCTGCCAAGTAGACGATGAGTTCCTCTTGTTCTTCTGGAGCAATGAGCATAGGTAACTTTGCTATGTGTTCCTTCATTTGTCTAAATGTCACATCCCTACCTCCTCCATAGAAAGTCACTCTCTTTGTGGCATTTTTTCAAAATGTTTTTGAAAAAAGTAATGCTTTCTTCGTTGACTTTGCTAATGAACCTTTTTAAGCTTGCTAATTTTCCATTTATCACTGCACGTCTTCCAGGCATTTTGGTGACTGAAGGCATAATACGGCAATCAACCTTGACTGGGCATATCTTAATGCCTTTGGTTATGACCATTATCCTAAAAACAATCCCTTCTTCAACTCCAAAGGTGCACTTTTTTGGGTTCAATTTCATGTTGATTTTTCTAAGCGTCTTAAATGTTTCTTCTATGTCGCGGATAACTTCATCCACCATGCGGCTTTTTATGACCAAATCATCCTCATATACCTCGAGGTTTCTACCAATTTGTCCGTGGAATGTTTTGTCCACTAGCCGCTGATAGGTTGCACACCGCGTTCCTAGACCGAACGGCATATTTCGTGCAGAGCAAAAAATTGCCATAAAATGTAACGAACGCGGTCTTTTCCTCATATTCCATGACAATTTGCATTGGTGAACCCCTAGTATGCATCCAGAGAAGCATATTGAAGGGGAATCACACAAGGATTCGACCTACACCAGTCTATATTTCCTTCCCCTCAGAGGGTAACCTTCCTTGGGACATCCTTATTTGAGGTCTTTCAAATACAACAGCACACATTCTCCAAACTGTTTGACACTCTGCTAATACCATCACCAGGTTGGAGAGCCAACGTGATAAATGAACCATCCGCCATTGATCCCAGCTGTCACAAGCTTACTAAATTCGTCATTGATTGCTACATTCCTTTCTGCGGCTTGGCCTCTTTTCTTTTGCCTAAGAATGGCCATCATTAAGCTCAAAACCCCTGGTCATGATCCACTCAGGAACATAGATTTCCTCCAAACCAGCACCTATAACCTCTTCCGCACGAAAACTCCCCGCAGCACAACCACTACCCTGAGCTTCCTGTAAAAAGACTAAGATACGATCCGTCTTCTTAGATGACTATAAGAACCAAAAACAGACGTATGCGGCGCACTTTAATCCATGACAACATCAGCAGGGAAATAGCAACAGTAGTAGCCATAGTATTAACAGAGGTGGCCTCAGTCATAAACCGGAGCAGAGCCAACCGACAAGAGAATCAACCTCAGGATCCTCAAATGTAGCGCCTCGAGTGATGGAGAAGAATCAGATAGAACTACAGAACCTTACCGGAGGGACCCACAATTCGCAAAGAAAGACCAAGTCACAGCGTCATATGTGCTCCGCCCTCCTCCAAATTAAGCTGTCACGATGAAGTAATAAAAGGGTAAAAGGTAGTAGAAGCGGGGAACACCTTGTTCTCCAATAATCGAGAAACTTTGGAGCAAACCCTGTTAAGGACACTAGGGACTTACCTCCAGTAGCGGAACCACCAGTGTGTTCCAAATTCGGTACTCACAACCGTTTAGGTGTGCTGGAAGCATCCACAAGCATCCTATTTCACATCCCGCAAAATCCCTCTTTGTTACTTTTGTACGTTTGGGCCCAAGTGTTTCAGTTTCAACATGCTCAGTAATAGGCACGATTGGTTCAACATTATCCTGACCACCAACGGAATCAAACCCCTGATCTCCACCATCACCAACACTTGCATCTCCAACAAATTCTCTCTCCACACTAGCCGACAACTCTCCGGAAGAACTGAACACCGAGGTCGGTAGAAGGGATCCACGTAACAATGTTAAGTCATGCCACCGTAACAATAGGCCTTTCATTTCCAGCTCTTGCTCTTTCAACAATCCTCACCTTACGGGGGTCAGCGGTACGGACAAAAGCATTCAAATCCATCTCTGCAAAGGACAACGGGGAAAAAGAGTAAGGAAACAAGAAAAACAGAAAAACAAAAGCAATAATCAAAGTGTGTACGGAAAATAAGACCCACCCTCTCCGTTGTCATACTCAAAGCGGGGGTAAGTATCTTTATTCAAAAGGTAATTACAGCTTATGCCAACCCATCAAAAGAAATTTCTTCTGGGAACCTAAGGAACAGAGAGGCTTGAACAATAATGGCATAAACAATCACTCCACATTAATATCAGAGAGGGGCAGATCTCGATCTTTAAGCAATATAGGAACCCGAAAACACAACGAAATCGAGAGTTAGCAGAAACCACAAACACATCACCCCCGTAAAAAATAGTCATCCAATTCTTCACCAGAACCAAATTCTTGGCATAACAAGCACAGGGACGTTCGGGCGCTTAGATAAACCCAAACCAGCCATATTTGAATAATGGCGTAAGAAGTAGCGAAACCAGATTAACACTAGTTCAATGTAACAAACAGGGCACGAGGATTTTCAAAATGAGAACCTTGGCAGATCCAAATACAAACATATAGGAAAACGGGAATGCGAAGGTGGGGAGAACAAAACACGCATCAGGTAGAAACACGGGATACGATAGTTGGCAATAATCGAAGAAACGGGAATACAATCCAACTTTACCCACTGGTACTATACATCATTATTTGTCATCAGGGCTTGGCAATAGAGGTATGAACTTCCTCGGGAACAAAATATTTGGCACAAATGGCATCAAGGATGTGTTCTTGTGTAAGAACACATTGTGATGTGATTGTAAATACTGCCCATAATAAAAGAGAAGCAAAGAGATTAACCTGAAATTAAAACAAACTGCTAGAACAGAATAAGGGAAGGTGAGTGCAACCTAGAAACCCTTGAAATTTATCAACAATGGTGGAAAAAAAAAGTGAAAAGATGAAAAAAAGAAACAAGTAAGGGCAATGAAATCGACCATGTAAAACCCATGGATATTATTAAGTCAGGTAAGGTAGGATGATGACACGGCCAAGACAAACCTCCAATCAACGGTCAAAGATAAAGTAAAAAGATAATGAAACTACCTGGATAAGGGACCCAGGTCCAGTCAAACATTTACCAGAAGATAAAGGGGCAACGAAGACACCCACGTATACCATGACAAAATTGCCAAAACGACGTAAAAGATGCGAAACAAGACAGGAGCAAAAGAAAATCTGATCACAGAACCTTAGTCTAGTAACGCTCATCGCACGCTATAATTGTACCTCGTACAGTAAGCAAACTAGACTGGGGACTTAATGACGTATAGTAAGAACACCAAGCTTACTGAGCTTGGTTCATAATATACACATAGGGGCCCAAGCCTAATACAACAAATAGCCGGACTACTAAGTCTGACAAGGACCACGCTCCGAATATTTCAAAGCCGCACGTGAGTATCTTCAAAGCCGCACCCGTTGCATCTCCACGGACAAACACTGACCGCGGAAGAATACTCGCGTCCGCAGACACGATTACACGTGGACCTTTGCCCGACAAGGGACCCACTCTGGCTACTAACAGTCGCAAGCGAAATACTAGGAAACCCTAGTATTAGGCTTGCCTATAAATAGGGGTCATTTCACACCCCAAAAAGGTACATTCTGTCTGACAATTAATGCACATACATTCCCTGACATTCTCTGACAAACATGTATACTTACTCTCACGCAGGAGCTTAATCGTGGGGTCCGCCCCGCGGTAAGGCTAACGGTTTACTCTCATTTGTGAAGATTACCATCTCATTACTTGGATTAGTACATGATCAACATCATATTCAATCTCCTCACCCCCCTACACGGTTTTTGTACTAACAAGTTGACGCCATCCGTGTGATCGATATAACTGCGTTCTTTGAAAATACTCACCATGAGCAATCACGAACAACCTACCCCTAGCCATCCCAAGTCTGATGTGATCGAGTCTTTAAAAGTCCCGATCCATTGTTACTACATCTGGTAATGGCACGGTGAAGTGAATTAAGTCATGTAATGAGTATTTAGTCTTAAATTTAATCGGTATAAGTCTATAAATAAGAGTTTTTGTTGTAATAACTCCTGATTTTTATCTTTACTCCTACCATTGTAATAGTTCGGAAGCGATTTTAATTTATGGTTAATTGTATCATAATGTATCCATTAATGGTTAGATGATTGTTACACAAGGCCAATTAAGTAACCTAAGGTATTGTTCGTTTGGCAATATTAGTATGAAGTCTCATTTGTCGTATTTTTTGACCTAAAAGAGTAATAACTGATTCTTGTGTAGACGTGGTTTTACTTGTGACATTAGTGGTTTTACCAACCAAAGCTTAACAAATTAACATCACTTATGTTAAGACTTTGCCATAAAAGTCACATCAGTAAAACTTAACATATCCGGTCCGGTTTTTGGACCGCACTCAGCCCTGTATGGGTGCTATTCGTTATAGTAACTCTATTCTTGTAGATAGAGGTTACAAGACATTATAATGGTGCATCGTTCACAATGATCAGAACATCATGGAGTTTAAAACCAGCTCTTATACAAAAAAAAGACCAAAACTGCCAAAAGCTTTATGAAATTAGGATACATGACTTATGAGCTCTTGATACTCAGTGTCGGAAGTGCCTTATTCCGGTGAAGACTAGTGAGACGTTATATTTGTCACAGCAGTCGATTGCATCATTGTCCCTTATACTACCACCGGGCTCAGCAATAACACCAATCCCACTTTGACATGCTTCTTCAACCGCATCGTTCCATGCTGTTCATACAACATTCTCCAGTTATTAATATTAATAGAGTATATATGGAGCATTAAATTGTTGCAATGAGACTGGTTAAGAAATTACCAAATGGGAAAAAGGCGTCACTGGCCAAGGCAGCTCCTTTGACCTCATCCCCTGCTTTCCTCACAGCTATTCTCAAACTATCCACACGATTTGGTTGCCCACTTCCCATACCTAACATACAGTTGTTCTGCCACAAGATAAACAGACTTGCTATCAGACATTGCAAAATGTATAAACGGGTCATTTAAAGTCTGATTTTAACTAGCTGTGGCAATGTCGACCCAGTTGTGGTGAAAACTAACCTTTGCAATTACAATGGCATTGCTCTTGACATGTTTTACACACAACCATGCAAACTTTGCATCACTAAGCTCGCTCTCTTCTGGCGCCTTCTTCGACTTTACATCAAATTTAATCTCTTCTGGTGTTAGATCATCTGAACCCTGAGCTAACCAACCTCCACCTACTTGTCTAAGTGAGAGTTTCCCTATGCTGTTTATCTTCGCTTCAAGAATTCTTAAAGTCTTCGACTTTCCACGAAGGATCTCAAGACCCTTTTCGCTAAAGCTAGGAGCAACTACAATCTCATAGAACATTCGGGTTTCACCGTCTGTTGGGCTTCTGAATTCACGGATATCCTTAGCGAGAGTCTTTAGAACAAAGTGATATGCATAGTAAGGATAGTATCCAAAAAAAACAGTAAGCATTCCGGTTTAACATGGACAGAAATTCAACTGACCTCATCGACTTCTGTGTTGAAGGCTACAATGCCACCAAATGCACTCACGGGATCAGCTTTTACAGCTAACCTATATGCTTCAATCAGGTTATCACGTGAAGCTACCCCACAAGGATTTGTGTGCTTTACAACAACGCAAGTGGGTTTTTCAAACTCACAAACGCAGTTCCAGGCTGCATCAGCATCCAAATAATTATTATACGACATCTCCTGCATAAATAACACGACATAGTTGTTACCTCGTCTATTTTTAAAAATTATTTAAGAACTTACTGTTCCAAAGAAGAAGAATTCACTGATACAATGGAGTCTCACCTTCCCGTGGTGTTGGATAGCTGTCGCAATACCACCACCATTGACTTCAGACAAGCTACTGTCGGTGTAAAATGCAGCCTTCTGATGGGGATTTTCCCCATAGCGAAGTGAACTCTTAAGAGTGAGGGGAACAGTAAAGCTTGGTGAGAATTTATCTGCCAGCACAGATTAGAATACATTAAGGTTTAACTGCATCTAGAAAATAACTGACAGTATGGTGAGCTAGGATATAGAATTTATCGTTAAACCAAATAGAAGAGAGTACCTCCTTCAGTCTGCTTCCACAACCATTCAGAAACTGCAGAATCGTACGCAGCACAATGTTGGAAAGCTTTCCATGCCAGCATTTTACGAAATTGTTGGTCATCCTTGTTTCCTTTCAGGAATTCTAGAAGTACAGGATAGTCTTCTGAATCAACTACAACCAAGACATCCTTGTGGTTCTGTTCAAAGAATTACACTACACTTTAAATTGGACACAAGAAAGACAGGAAGGTAGGGCTACCTAAAATACAAGTAATGCTATGTCCCCCTAAATTTGTTCCTACTTATCCTCCTAATTGACCGTTCAACACTCACCCAAATCCATTTACACAAAAGAAATCAACATCATGTAATCTTATGTCTATTTAAAAGATTTGTAGACACGTGTTTAGTAGGATATATAATTACTTTGAAAAAACATAGTTCAAGACGCAAACTATTTGATAACAATTCATTAATCTCTATAATATTGTAGTTTTCAGAAAATTTAACAGGCACATAAAATGGCTACATTGAGTTAAGAGTACCTTTGCTGCCGCTCTTATCATTGTAGGGCCACCAATGTCTATGTTCTCAATTCCATCATCAAATGTTACTCCATTGGCAGAAGAAAGTTTTGCATAGAAGGGATATAAATTTACAATGACCAGTTCAAACGTACCTACAAAATAGAAGTCTTTAAATATCTTCCAAACCAAATATGGCAAATCAAGTCAAAGTGCTGATTTACAGCACGAATACACTTTGTGGGTTAATTCAGCGGGGTATCCTTATGTAACTCTACCCCGTACCAATACTGTGTTTCTCTAGAGCTTCCATGTGATGGCTTTGGTCTCTTCTGGCAAGAATACCGCCATGTACATTGGGATGTAAAGTTTTCACACGACCATCAAGCTGCAAAAGATAGTAAAGATATTTAATTTCATAAATCACATAAACCAATGAAAGATGTATTTTTGACAATGGTTACCATTTCAGGGAAATTGGTAAGCTCTTCAACTTTTGTTACAGAGATTCCAGCTTTCTCAAGAGCGGATGCTGTTCCTCCGGTGGACACAATTGTGTACCTGCGTATTCACGTTACAGACTTCATATTACTTTCAGGGTGCAAAAATTTCAACTTATAAAACACATGTTTATGCACAGAAATACATATAATCATCTAGACAACTATCAAAGATGAAGCCGATTACAAAGATGACAGTTAAAAAGGAAAAGTTGATGTTACCAAATATAATGGAAGTAATAACAGTTTCTATAATTAGCAGCTTACCCTAATTCTTGTAGTCCGGCCGCAAGAAGGTCCAGATTCTTCTTGTCCGACAATGATATTAACGCATTCTTGCTTCCTGAAAAAGAGTACACATAACATAAGTAAGGTAAAAAGTAAAAAAATCAGAAGTAAAGTAAACAAGTGTTCATTTTTAGAGAGTCAAACTGATTCAACTTTGACCTTAACTATTTTTGCGTGTGTTATATAATACTTGGATGCAAAATATATGAATGAATTGGGTTTTAAGTGTATTTTTCATTAGTATAACTTTCATCAAGTATTATATAATAAAAAGAAAAATATTTAAGGTCAAAGTTGAATTACCAGATGGAGAAGTAACTGAAGAAGCAACAACAGTTTCAGCCATGGCCTTATTATTATTACGATAACAATTCAACCGAACCGAATATCCTTCAATCTGTAAACAACAAATTTATATTTATAATAAATATATAAAATAAGCAGAAAATAATATAAAATGAAATAAGGTACCTGTTGAAATGACAAGTTTGTGGAGAAGAGGTAAGAAGAAGAAGTGAACGGAAGTTGAGATGAACTTGCCGGACAAATGCGGCTGAGTACGGCAGCAGCGGTGGTGGTGGTGGTGGTGCTTGTGAGCATCATTTGTTTTGTGAGGGAGGGTTTAGCGGCGTTGTGAAGCTGACTTTTTGCCCTTTCAAATAAATGGAGCCCTCACTGGGTCATTATATTCAAGCCCCTATTGTGAAGTGTGACAAGTTGGAGCATCGGGTCAAATTACGGACCGGAACGTATTTCGGACCGGAATGTTTGTAGTGACGACGCCAAATTGTTCGGTCCTGGGTTCTCGGTCAGTCACGTTTGAGAAGGCATTATTGGTCGGTTGTACGTAACCGGACCGAGGACCGAACATGAGGTAAAGTGTGGACCGAAGACCGGATCGAAATAGGTTCAGTCCGGTCCGGTCGATCCGATCCGAGACGGTTTTACGGTTTGGCCCAGTTCACGGTCCGATATGCTCACCCCTATGTACAAGGCCTGTTTAAGGAAACAAAGATCGAAACAAAGTAGTGGCCGAAACGAGACCGAGCATTATATATAAAGATCGATTAGCCTTGCGAGATCGAACCTAGTTTTATTTCTAAGATATGTTTCATTTAACTTGCATATAAATGAGTCAAACATTAGCCTAGCATGAGCTTGTGAAATTTGTCACCAGCTAAGTTCGGACTAAAAGTATAAGGCTTAAAAGAAGCCCAAGCTCGAGATGTAGAATTATAAACGTGTGTTTAACTTTAATTTACTAGGAAAAAGAAAAATGGGATGGTATGATATCTCAAAAGTTTTGTTTAGCTATTTCATGACCTTGTAAACTATGTATGGGTCATTGTATAATTTCGTTGACAAATTATGTTCCAAAAACACCCATCTTTTCAAATCACAAGGTCGAAAATAATATAACTCCACTATTAGGGCTTGTGCAAAGGCCACTGATATTTCGTTCTCTATTACTTCTCTATGGTATGTGCTCTGTATATATAAATAATATGGATTGGGTGTTCGTTGTTGATATTATAATTGTTCCTCAGTTTTGCCAAAAGTTAAAGGACTTTGATACTAATAAATAAAGACACAATCAACTTGTCAATAAAAAAGAATAGTTGAATAGAACAACTTAACTTGAAATGCTCCAAAGGTTTGCAAATCGTTAACACATTATAATTGAAGTCAACAAAATGGTGTATGACCAAGACAAGTGTTGTCATCTACATTATTCAACGTACAAAATCTGCTTTCATTACAATTAGATTTAAGTTTCATTTTAGATATCCAAATTTCGGATACGGGGACTCATCCCCAGACCTGTCACATGTCGTACATATCAATCCAAGATGTAGTTATCATCCGTGATTTTACACTGCAGGATATTTTGGTCATTTCGCGTCGAGTATATAATCCTTTTCTTTTTTACTTTCGCCTCATTCAACACACAGACTAGTGTTTGTTTTTCTTCATCTCTTCTACTTTCTCTCTCTATAACTGCTATTTTCCATCGATCGTTTCCTTCTATCGATTGATCTATTTTTTTCCACTTGATCGATCTATCAGTTGTTTCTTCGATTCGTTTATATCAGGTTATTTTCGTAATCTGTTTTTTTAATCGAATACGCTTAATTATACGAATTATTTTTTGATGTTAATAAGCTTATGATTTATTTTCAGCTGATTTTAATTGTTCTGGATTATAAGCTGACTTATTAGCTTATTTTTACAAATTATCAGGTTTAATGGATTCGAATCAATCAAGTGATGTTAGTGTTGATCAAAGTGCTGGTAGTGTTGATCAAAGTTCTGGTTAATGATCAAGAATTATAATTTAAGCTCCTTTTTGCGTGGATTGGATTTTGATTCAGAGGTTTCTAGTGGTTTTTTTATTAAAGATTGCATTTTTTATATTTTCTATGCTTAAAGATGTGGCATTTTGTTTCTATGGATGGCTTATCCTAATA
>BQNB010093625.1:0-26317 GCA_026074375.1 Tanacetum coccineum
ATTAGATGCTTGGACTATTTGATGTGCATTGGAGTCTTTACATTCAAGCTTTTCATTGTGATGCAAATTATGGGACAAATGTATTATTAAATTCAGATTTTTATTGAATCAACAAATGTTATTATTCAAACGACACCTAGAGGTCGTTCTCTTGTATCTATTGCTGTGTATTACGAAGTAACACCCCATTTGGTATTCCGCTGCGTTGTATGTGATTTTTGGGGGTGTTACAACACTCGATGATGTTCGGTATGCTCTTAATGATATTGCTAAGGGAATAGGGATGGAATATCTGCCAAAGAGGAAATGGAGCGGTTTAGACAAATGACGGGCTCGGGTTATGATTCAGGATATCGACAAGCAGCTTTATGAGAGGAGGTTGATACGGAATTTAGAGAAGTTCGTTGGTGGAAGAGAATACGGGAATGACCTCAGGATGCTGGAACGGACAATATGATTTTGTCATATTGTATCCTATCTTATTTCAGGTCTATTTCTTGTATATAATAATTCATGTGAATATGTAAATCAATAGTGTAGACTATAATTAGGCTTATATATAGTGTTTGAGTATGAATTTTCAAGAATTTCTTTGAAAATTCAAAAAAAAATTCAAATTAACGTACTCAAACACCATATTATTCCCTCATAATTTGAGGGGGAGCATTAAAATGTTCTAATAATTAGCTTATTAATAAGTAGACATCTTTTTCCCCGAAACCATGAATATTTAAATCAATTGATATCCAAAATATCAAGAGATTTGACATTTTTGATAAGGGGAGAAGATGTGATTAAAATATATTATTAAAGATGTGAATTTTAAGATCTATAGTGTACGCTATCCCATATATGTGCTAAACTCTTTCAGTTAATTAATGCACATATGAAGGGGGAGCAAATGGTTACGTGTTGGCTGAATTGTGGAAGTACCAAAGACCAACCATTTAAATTATTGTATTCGAGTTATAAGGTGGTTAAGCTTAGGTATTCATTCCCATGATCCAACCAGAACTGGAGAGATCTACCTAGGGATATTCCACTAGATAGTTTATAAGTCCTTAGGTATGAAAAAAGGAGTAAAGTAAGGTAAAGGGAAAAGTGTCGACTGAGATGGAGCTAGTACTGGAACAAACCCAACAAGGTTCTAGTTATGAAGTCTTGGTAAGCGATGAAGGGGTTGAAGAATTAAAAAGAAAAGTTAAGATAAAGGGTGAAAAGAAAGAAGCCCTCCTTACACTTAGGCAGAAATCGGGTCAATACATCTGCTGTCAAGAATCACAAAGATGATTGCTGACATTGAAGACTGATATCATGGACCCAGTGATGCAATGCATAACCTTCCCTAGCCACTCAGAATCTTTCAAAAGATTTCTGTTTCATTTCTCACGAAGATTACACGTATTTCTATCAACTTTCTCACTCCGAGTTAGTTGGTATTGAAAAGGTGGCAGTCTGCTCCAGCCTCCGATCACTAAAACCAAAAGTGCACTATTGAGTCTAAAGCCAAAAGAGATCATCCATAAATCTCATTTGGATACTTGTTAAAATTATGATTTCTAATTCACACAATGTGAAAAACAAGAAATGTATATTAAGAGTGCTACGCATTATCCTTGTGATTTTGCCAGAACATCTGAGTGATACTTAAAGTAGTTATAGTGAAGATGGAATTCCTGCTTAAGCCAACATCAAACAAGCTCTTGGTAGGTGACTTGTGAGATCCTATAAGGATCAAACTTATTATATTGGATATCGATTCGGTCCAGCTTATGAATTGACAAATTAACTTTAAAAAAGATAAAATTGTTGGTGTGTCATAAAAACCATTTGCTTCTTGACACACCGACTGATTTTCTAAATCTATTTTCAATCTTATGTCCATGGAAAGCCTCACAAGGGTATCTGGACATAGGAAAGCTGAACACGAATAAACAGCATAATCGGGAAGATAGTAACTTACCGGTTCACTCTTACTGTGTTATCTACTTTGAGACGCTCCGGTAATGAGAACGGCTAGCACAGCTGCGAAACCCTATCAAGGAGATTTTTCAGAATTCTACCTGATCACAGGAAGTATTTTTACTGAGTAACGGGGAACCGTGGTTGTTACAACTGTATTCGACGAAGTGACAAAGCCACTGTCGTCCATATATGTTGTTTATCACTAACCCATTCATGCAGGTTTCCTGACGGTGGTAGCAGTTTCCCGATGACAAGTCGAAGCCAATACCACATGGTCATACTCGACCGACATATATAAAGACATCATGAAAGCTCAAGTACATGTTTCAAGACTTACGCTACTCTGATATCAAACATCTTTCTTGAAGCGACTAAGTATTAAGGTAATACCGTACGTCCTCCATAAAGTGACGAAGTGTTAAAGTTAAAGAATATCAAGAAAGATGGTTACATAACCTTTCAACATCAAGAACAGTATGAGCATGTTGATCCAGAAGTTACAAGATCACAAGAAGGTAAAAGATCACAAGAAGGCAAAAGATCACAAGATGATGATAAGAGATTAGGCTTGGTTGATGATCTCAAGGAGTTCAAGATCACATTCATGTCAAGTCAAAGATACAAGCCAAAGCCTAAAGTCAAAGATTACTACATCATGTTCACAAGATGAAGTAAAGAAATCAAGTCTGCAAGCACAATACTGAAGACAAAGCATTGTATACTAGGCTTAAGTTTTTGTAAAATGGAGTGACCTCCATTAGGGGGAGATTGTTAGGATTACGAAAAGTATCGGTCACTTCTATTATATCATTTGATAGCTCGTAAAGTAATATTTGGAAAGTAGATAGACTAGATTAGGAAAAGCCCATGGAAAGCCCATGAACTTAGTCCATAGGTCGGCCCCTATCAAGTGTATAAATACCCTCTCCACACATGGAGAGGGTGTTGGTTGGTTGTTTTATTCTCATAATCTAAGTGTTTTGCTGTTCACTTTCTCTTACTAAAAGCATCCTTCTAACCTCTTTCTCTCTCTATATTTCTTCTTAGTTCTTTGGTGTTATTGATTACATAAGTTTTCTATAAAAATAAATTCTTCGACATGTCTCTCATACATTGATAATATTTACGTCCCTAGAAATGTCGTTTAATAATGACACGGGCATGTAAATAAAGTTCAAGCGAGAGTTTATAAAATGTTTTAAAAAATGCTTCTCTAAAATGTTTTAAGACTATACAGCGTTGTTAACCGCGGAGGCAGAATATGTGTCTCTACCCGCTTGTTGTGCCCAAGTTCTTTAGATGCGAACACAGTTACCAGATTATGGCTTTCACTTTAACAAGGTTCCTATCTATTGTGATTTAAAGTCAGCCATAGCCATATCCTGCAACCCAGTCAAACACTCGAGAACCAAACAGATCGTTGTCCGCTATCATTTCATAAAGGAACACATAGAAAAGGGTACGATTGAACAGTTTTTTGTCAAGACTGATTACCAATTGGCCGACATTTTCACCAAAGCCCTTCCCGTGGAAAGGTTTAACTTATGTACATTATTCCTCAACAACGGGAAGTTCATATCTTCTTTATCTTGAGCAAATTCATCCAACATTCAAAGTTTTGAATGCTCAAGAGAAGTACTAAGGAAATGATATTTCATAAGATAAATTACAAATCATTTTCTTGTTGAGCATAATTTATCAAGATTTTTCAAAACAAATATTCAAAATCTTTCAAAATTGTGTGCTCAACAAACTCCCATCTCCAACCTTTCACACTAATCTATTTTTGATGGGGAGTATAAACATTAAATAAATATATACAAGTGGTTCATTTGTCATGCACCATTGTTTTCCCCATGTTCTTTCATTCCACAAGTGATTCAATGTACATTAGCTTGTATTTTAATTCACTTGTATAATCATAAATTTCAAAACATATGCAATTTTTGAGGGGGAGAATAGTGATTAAAATGTGATCAATAAGGCTTAATTCGAATAAGATCTGTTGAATATAACTGCGTTCTCGACCTCGAATGTGAGAAACTCTTTCATAATATGATGCATATGTGTAAGGGGAGCTTTTTGGTGAAATTGAAAACTTTCGAGATGTACTTAAACAATTTGTCAAACATCTTGATTGCTTTTTCAAAGGTTTTATGGCTTCGATAGTAATACCCAAAGACTGACCAAGTGATGATAATCAAGGAGACATAAGCTGGTTAAGGTTAGGTATTCGTTCTACGATCCAGCCAGAACCAGAGGGATCTACCCAGGGACACTCCAGTCGATAGATTAGAAGTCCTTAGGTATGATATAAAAAAAGGAGTAAAAGTAAGAACAGTAAAAATATAATCTAAGGTATGAGTTATCACCAGAACAATCCCAACATAGTGATAATGAGGATGCATTGGTTTAACATTTAAGGGGTTAAAGAATGAAAATAATTGTAAGGATAAAGGGTGTAAAGAAAGAAGCCCTACATACAACTTTAGGCAAAAACCAGGTCAAAGCATAATCTATCGGTAATCACAATAATGATTCTGGTATTGAAGACAAGTCATCATGGACCTAGTGATGCAAGACACAACCCTCCCAGCTACTTAGGCTTCTCTTAAAAGAAGTTTTTTTCTTTTTCATTTCTTACGGAGATCAACAAATTTTTATCAACTTTCTCATTCCAAGATCGTAGATATTGAAAAGGTGGCAGTCCGCTCCAGCCTTCGGTCACCAAATAACAAAAGTGCACTTATAGAGTCTAGAGCCAATGAGATCAATCAAAAAATATCATTAGGAAACAACTTCCATATACAATTGTTGTTCATCATTAAGAACACAAGTTGTATAAGAGTACTACGCATTATCCTCATGATTTTTCTAGATTATTCAAAGTGATACTCTTTAGTATGCAAAGTGACGAATGGAAATCCTGCCAGTGTCAGCATCAAATAGCACTGAGGTAGATGACTTGCGAGAATCTATATGAATCAAGCTCATGATAATTGGATATCAATTTTGGTCCAGTAAATGAATTGATGACTCAATCAGTAAGACAGTAAAACTGATTCACTCTTATCGTGCTGTCTGCTTTGGGACGTTCTGATAATGAGAACAGACTAGAACAGCCAAAAACTCTGTCAAGGAGATTCTTTGAATCTACCTGATCACATGTACAATATTTATACTGTAAAAACGGGAAACCGGAGGTTATTACAACCGAACTTCGACGAATGACAAAGCATTATTCGTCCATATCTGTTATTATTCTAACATAATTTGTAGGTCCTGATGGTAGAAGTTCACACCCGTCCCAAGGTCGTCAAAGCCACATGCTCATACTTCAAGCTAAAGGATATATTTAAGGCATCAATCAAGATTTGAAGAAAGCTATAAACCTTAAAGATACACTTCTGCACGCTCTGAAAAATAAGATATTCCTCAAAGAACACCAAGTATATGATTGCAAGCAAATCAAGTTG
This sequence comes from Tanacetum coccineum, assembly GCA_026074375.1. Taxonomy (NCBI): domain Eukaryota; kingdom Viridiplantae; phylum Streptophyta; class Magnoliopsida; order Asterales; family Asteraceae; genus Tanacetum; species Tanacetum coccineum. The sequence goes on from BQNB010093625.1 coordinate 5,442, forward strand.
AAGATCTATGTTGAGGGAGATTGTTAGATTTCAAGAGATGTCTAAGTATGAGTATGTTGGTTAAGAAGTCATTCACGCCAAGAACTATCCAAGATTATCTCAAGGGTAAAGACCAAGATATCAAACTAAAGTAAAAAGATATCAAGTTAAAGATCAAGATTTAAGATCACAAGCATGCAAAAGGAACTACAAAGGAATTCCCAAGAATACAAGGTTCCAATATCTACAACATCACAAGAAGTGAAGCCATATGAGCAATGACAACCCCTTATAGGGAAATTGTTAGCCTTAGTTTTTAGTAAAGTGATGATTATTAATATCCTTGGGAAATACAAAGCCTATGACCGGTTTCCTAGTGACTATATAAGCCTTCCCAAGCATGTTTGGGAGGGTGTTGGTTCATTTATTTCGTACTAGAGCCTTCCATCTTTCTTTCTACATCTCTCTCTACATCTTTCTCTCTCTAAACTCTCTTTTCTTTCTCTCTTCCAATCCATAGGTGTATATGTTTGTGTGTGAAATGAGATAGCTTTAATATTACAAGCTTTTAGTCTACAAGTGAGTTAGCATACATAACTTGTATTTTAATTCACTTGTATAATCAAAATTTTCAAAAACACATGCATTTTTTAAGGGGAGAATAGTGATTAAAATGTGATTAATAATGCTTATTTCGAAAAAGATCATTAAATATAAGTGTGTTCTCGAACTCTCATCTGCAAAACTCTTTCATAAAATGATGCACATGTGTAGGGGGAGCTTTTTGGTGGAATAGAAAACTCTCAAAGTGTAAACAAATGATTTCTTAAACACCTTGATTGCTTTTTAATGGTTTTTATGGCTTTTATTGTAATACCAAATGACCAACCAACTATTCATGATAAAGGAGATATAAGGTGGTTAAGGTTAGGTATTGTTCCATGATCTATCTAGAACCAAATGGATCTACCCATAGACTCTCCGATAGATAGAATATAAGTCCTTATGTATGATGTATAAAATGAGTAAAGTGAGAACGAAAATGAAGGGGTTTAGTATGAAAAAGAAAAGTTATGTAAGGGTGAAAAGAAATGAGCCCTCCATACACTTAGGCAGAAACCAGATCAATGCATAATCTATTGGTAATCACAAAGATGATTATGATATTGAAGACAAGTCATCATGGACTAGTGATGCAATGCATAACCCTCCCACCTACTCAAGCTTCTCTCAAAAGAAGTTTGTTTCATTTCTCACACAGATCAATACGCTTCTATTGAATTTCTCATTCTAATACAGTTGATATTGAAAAGGTTGAAGTCCACTCTAGCTCCCGATCACCAAATAACAAATATGCACTTATAGAGTCTAGAGACAACGAGATCAATCATAAATCTCATTAGGACACAATCCCATATGCACTTGTTGTTCAAAATTAAAGAACATAAGTGGTACAAGAGTCCAACACATACGCAAAGTAAGTTGTGTGAAAATAATAAGAATTGACGTATGCTTTCCAAAATCTAAAACTTTCAAAGTGTTTAAAAACTCTTTATCCAAAAGAACTTCGAATGATTTTAAAATTATTTTCTTTAGTCCTCTAGGAACCTCACAGTTCTCTGAATACGATCTTGTGACCATTGTTAGCCTCAAAAGGGCATTCGAACATTAGAATGAATATATGAATTGATGGATGAGTTTCTTTAAAATCTCACAGTTCGACGGACATGCTCTTGTGTCGGTATCTGTTAGCCTTACCATGGGCATCCGGACATGAGAAACGGCTGAGGGATATATATTTTAGGGTATAATGAACTCTCGAGCTGGAAAACCTATGGATTACTCATTTCATATGGCTATGAATGTCATACCCCGTAAAAAATTCTAAGTTATTTTTGTTGACTTTCGTGCATTAGTTGACTTTTAATAATTTCGTGTTAATTATTATGCTTAACCGGGAAGCTTTCTCGTGCGTAACTAAAAATCGTTACCGGATGCCTTCCGGCTTGCTATTTAATGCAATCTTTCAACAGATGTCGCGTTTTCACGTTTCGGATAGATGTTCAAATTTTCATATTTTCTTTTTAAGTATTACGCGTTTTTAGTTATTGCGTAAACCGTGAGCAATATTTGAAAAATATCATGTGCTTGGAAATAAATATCTAAAGTCCTAGGATACCACCTTTGCATGTTTAAAATTTAAATTTTTCAAAAAAAAATCCCCGTGTCCTTGTGTTGGCGTGCGCCACACCCTAACACCAACATTTCACCTAAAAGTTTGCTTTTATGTTCCCTTGATAATTTTAAAATCCTAGGATTCCTTTTTTTGTGTGGTATATTTGTGTCTTGATACATTTCACCTTCCATTCACCTCTAATACATTTCTCTCTCAAGGAAAAACACACAAACTCAAACCCATCTCCCTCTTTCCCTCTCTTGTTCGCTTGACGCCAAGAACACACACAAAGACACATTTTTCCATCTTTGATAAAGAATTTAGAAGCAAAAGATTATTCAGGGTTGATTCTTATAGTAATTTTGGGTATTCTAAGCATCATTCGGGTGTTCGTTAGTCTCTAATAACCTCTTAAACCATCAACTTCATAAGTTTATCATTTCTAAAAAAATTTATACTTCCTTGATTCTTATCATACCTAGAATCTAGTTGTACAGCTCGTTTTATAAAAATCAAAGATTTAAATTTTACAAAACTCTCAAAAGGGTTTATATATGTTCGAAATTCATAAAAGGAACCAAAGACAAAGTTTAGTTGTGTCATCATGGTTGTGTTTTTATAAAAAAGATGATTTTCTATAAAACTTATTTTCTTATTGGCCTATTAATAAGCTCGTGCGAGCTATTCGGACTTATATGTGTTTCGAAACCAAGAGAAAAACCAAAAAGGTTTGAACTTTAAGCTTATCAAAGTTTTGTCTTATTTTCTAGCTTATTTTCACGGCTTATTTAAGAGCTAAAAGGGGATTTGAGCTTATTGGGTTTCATAAATAAGCCTACATGAGCTTGTTTGATTTTGTGGGCCTCGGCCAAACACACAAGCCCAAACCGTGAGCTTATAGCTCACGGCGTGGCTTATTTCATAGCTTATTTGATAAGCTAAGTACTTATTTGATTATTTGTTAGCTTATTGGACTTGTATTAGGCTTATTGCATTTTTTGTCTTTCGTTTGGGATTATTGGGCCTAAAAGCCCAATAAGGGTCTGTTGGGTTTCGGCTTATTTTGGTTGAGGGCTTGATGCTTATTTTAAACTTATAAGTTGGCTTATTAATATTATTACCTATTTACTTACATAACTTATTTATATATTAGGCGTTTTTTACTACATGGGCTTGTTATAGAAAATAAATTGTTGGAAAGAGTTTTGGATAAAACATAGAGATTTGGCGTTTGTTGGAAAGTGTGAAATATATTTTGAAAGTGGATTTTGAGTAAAGTCTATAACTTTGGAAAACGAATATAAACGAACGGGTCATGCCGAAATTTTGTAAAAACTTTACACTTAGAAATATTTTGAAACTTATTTTCTTAAAACTCGACTAAAGGACGAAATCATATTATTTTATAATTTATAAATAATGATTATACTTTAAGTTGATAAATAAACTAAAATACATACTTTTATATAAATCACTAAGTATTTTTCCTTAATAACGACAAAAGATAAAATAATAAAATATTATTATTTTAATACCTGACTAAAAGACGAAAAATATATCTTTATAAACTTTTATGAAAATAAAACATCTATTAATTATTATGTAAATTAAAAATGTGAAGACACTTATATCAAAGATGTCCTAGATAGTTAATTTGGGGTATCGGGTAAACCACCAAAACTTATTCACTCTTATTTACTTCTCTTATATTATATATGTATACGTACTAAAAATATGAAGTACTTTATCGAGTCAAAACTATTACAACCACCACACAATCAACGATACTAAAACCTCTCTCGATTTAATAGTGCAACTATACTTGAAAACTCGTATGCATTATCATGATTTCACACCGTACTGATTCTGAACGAAAACCTTATTATTAGGTCGTGACCGAGCACTGTTGTGCAACACCGCATGATCATTCTATCCTGCTACTTTACCTCACCAGTTAAGATGAGTTCATATCCCTACATCTTTTCTGTTTTACGAATACTTTATAACACGGAGTGAAACATAGCTTGTTTTGAAAACTAGACACAAGTGTTTTACGTTACTCTTACCTGTTTATGTGTTCCCTAAGTTTGCGTTTAAACCACTATCTTCCCAAACTATCGTGAACCATTAATATCTTGACCGACGGTACTGGTTGAGTGAGCGCGAGTGAATAAATAGATCTATTGGGGCTAATACTTGTATTCGAGGTACCGATCAAACGGATGTATGTCATGTCGAATTTCGTTTGGTGGTCTTTGGTTGGACACCTGTTAAGGCATGTTACATTTGGCATGATTATATGCTACATACTTATTGAGCTTTGGTATCATGAGCTTAGAGCAGCGTAAACACCCTTTTTATTTGATATTGTATCTGTTATAATAGTCATATACGTTTTATAACTTGTGGACCACACTATTATGTTTCAGTTTAAATCTATAAATTCACCAACTTTTGTTGACGTTTTAAGCAATGTTTTCAGATGCTTAGGTTGGATATTCGCTCAAGGTGCTACTTGAAGTCAAATTTCTATATGTGTCTACCATTTCCAAGACTTCTATTTAATCATGCTTGTTATTGATTTATCAAACTTTTATTTCGCTTCCGCAAACTTTAAAACTTCTTTTGGGTTGATTGTAAAACTATCTATTTTATTAATGTAACAAGTATGAATTTCAAACGTACCCTTTAGAGGTCATTCTTGTACCTTGTGTTTATGATATCCATGACACGTCATGCCCTTGGTTATCTATTCCGTCATGACCCTGTTTGGGGGTATGACAGATTGGTATCCAGATCGAAGGTTATATAGAACCAGGTAAAGTAATCCGGCCTGGTCTGTAACTAGTATGTGATCTTTACGTGAATTATTTGTGCCTTTACGTGTTCCTATCTTTGCCTTATATATATGATAATTATAATATTATATCATGTAAGTAATAATTTCATACCGCCGTACTTATTTTGCGTAATGTATCCTTATTTGGCTATATCGTATTTTTCATCGCATTCATTCATTTTCCCTACATCACGCATGGTTGATATAAAGAGATTTATATAAACTTTTGCTTGTGCAGGTTATGGCCATTTCAGTTATTTCGATCTCTTCAGACTCTTCAGATGAGAGTGTGGGATCATCCCCTCTCGGATCATTTTGTTTGGCACTATTCCAGCTGAGATTCCTACTGAGAAACCTACTATTCCACTTGTTGTTCCCACCTTACCACATACTTCACCAATCATGTGTGCTTATTCATCTGAGACTTCCAATGACTCTTCTGAGAGACCACCATCACAGGACCCGTATGAGTTTACTATTGCTTGGTAGAGGAGCAGAGTAGCAGCACGTTCATCACCACCATCATCACGTACTCATGATTTACCACCTACAGTACGTCAGATTCTACCCATACCACCTAGATTACCTCTCTAACCAGCCGTTCTCGTTTTACCAGGTCATTCGATTCCTCTTGGTCGACCTTACCGTACCCAGCCTAACGGGGTGCGTAAGATGTTGACATCAAGGAAGAGAGTCTGAGCTTTACCATCAGGTCGTCTTGCATCGAGGTATCCACCAGATCATTCTTCATTAGACCATTTCTTATCAGATGTCTCGCAAGAGGTGTAGATCTCCTACTAGCTACTATTTTTGCAGGACCATCTCACAAGAGGTGTAGATCTCCTACTGCTTCAGTATCATTAGCTACACCCATACCAAGAACTTTTTCTCCCGTGTGTGCCGACCTACTACCACCTCGTAAGAGGATTAGAGGTACTGTTACCACATCTGATTATGATGATAGTACAGAGGGAAGTTATGAGGCATACATTGAGCCCGACATTGATTCGGATGTTCAGGAAGACATCAATGTCGATATTGCGACTGCTGAGACTATAGTGGCATTAGAGGTTGTCATTGAGATCGAGGCAGATGTTGGAGTTGAGGTTGATATTAGGATTAAGAGAGAGGACGAGGTCGAGGAAGAGACCGAGTCTGGGGATAGAGGTACCATCGAGATTGGAGTCGATAGGGTTTCGGATATTGAGATTACTTAGAGAGAGTAGAGGCGTAGGATGTTGGCTGCTAGTAAGCAGAGAGCCGGTATGTTAGATAGGATTGGGGTGTTAGAGATAGATAACATGAGGCTGCGAGGGATGTTGTGTGTCGAGAGGGAGCGAGTTGACAGTCTTCGATGTCATATACTCAGGAGGAGTTGAGGCAGATCCGCGTGTCTCGCTACTATGACTGAGCTAATTTTAGGAGGCTCGAGACTTTTGCTATGAGGCATTTGGGTTATCACCCTTAGGCTTGTTCCATTGTGACTTATGTATCGATCGGTAGTGTAGTAGCTAGTAGCTAGTAGTAGTATCGTTAGGAATCCATACCGTCTTTTGGGAAAATCGATGTACCTAACTATTATTTTAGTTATGAAATCTATTTATCTATTGTTATTCTCTGATTATCTTTTACGTATTGTGTTACTATTTACTTCGTCTTAGCATATCGTGAACTCATTATGATTCTTTATCTCCGTGCGATAGACCTAATCAATTCTATCTTGCGTTTATGGTGATTTCATCTCGCCCAAAATCTTATTGTGTTTTATATTTTGTAATGTATAACGATGCCTACTACTACACGTTCTGGAATGACACCTGCTGTGATCGAAGAAATGATCGAGCGATGTGTGACGGAAGCCTTGAAAGCTTACGAGGCTAACAGAAATCGCAAACCCACAATGGAGAGTAGGGATGAACATGAGGATGATAATGGAGATGACAATGGAAATGGTAATGGAGATGGAGGCAAAAATGGTAATGGGAATAAACTGGGTGGAGGAAATGGGAATTGAAATCCTAATATGAATGTTGGAGGTTTGATGCCAGTTGCTCATGAGTGCACTTATCAAGATTTATTAAAATGTCAGTCACTCATCTTTGAGGGAATTAAGGGAGTCATTGGGCTGACTAGATGGTTTGAGAAGATGGAGATTATGTTCCACATCAACAATTGTCCACAGAAGTATCAAGTGAAGTACGCCTCATGCACTTTGCAGAATAGTGCATTGACTTGGTGGAACTCTCACAAGAGGACAGTTGGAACTGATGCTGCATATGCCATGTCGTGGAAAGCACTCATGAAGTTGATGATCGAGGTGTATTGTCCTAAGAATGAGATTCAAAAAATGGAGACTGAGTTATGGATTTAGCTGTGAAAGGAAATGATCTGAGTGCCCATACCCAAAGAATCCAAGAACTAGTCTTGTTGTACACCAAGATGGTCCCTTAGGAAGAAGAAAGGGTTGAGTCATTAAGAAGTTTATTGGAGGTATTCTGGATAATATCCAAGGCAATGTGATTACAGCTGAACCCACTAGAATCCAAGATGCAATTCAAATTACAAACAACTTGATGGATCAGAAGCTAAAGGGTTATGCTGCTAAGAATGCAGAACACAAAAGAAGGTTGGAAAACAATCCCAGAGATAACCGTGTGCAACAACCACCCTTTAAGAGGCAAAATGTTGGTGAGCAGAATGTAGCAAGGGCGTACACGGTTGGGAAGAGTGAGAAGAAGGGTTATGATGGTTCTTTCCCCTACTATAATAAGTAAAAGCTACATCATGAGGGCCAGTTTACCGTGAAATGCATGAATTACAAGAAGGTGGGGGCATATGGCTAAAGATTGCAGGGCTGCAGTTGCTGCAACTGCTTAGAGAGCCTTAATGGTGAATCAGAGGGTTGTGACCTACTTTGGGTGTGGTAGACAGGGAAACTACAAGAGAGACTGTCCTAAACTCAAGAATCAAAATCGCGGAAACAAGGTTGCTAACAATGATGCTCGTAGGAAAGCTTATGCATTAGGAGGAAGGGACGGCAACCCAGACTCCAACGTTGTTATAGGTACGTTTCTCATCAATAATTGTTATGCATATATCCTATTTGACTCTGGCGTCGATAGAAGCTTTGTGTCGAGTAAGTTTAGTACCTTAATTGATATCACTCCTACTGCGTTAGACGTTAGTTATACTGGTAAGTTAGCCGACGGAAGGATTGCCAAATCTGACATTATTATTAGGGATTGTATGTTAAATTTTCTTAATCACCCATTCAATATCGACTTAATCCCTGTAGAGCTCGGTAGCTTCGACGTTATAATTAGGATGAATTAGTTATCGAAGTATCATGCTGTGATTGTTTGTGATGAAAAGATTGTTTATATTCCCTAAGGTAACAAGCTATTGACAATTCGAGGTACCGGAAGCAAAGGTGGGAGTAACTCAAGATTGAACATCATCTCGTCAACCAAAACTAAAATGTACATTCAGAAAGGGTTCCATGTGTTTCTGGCATAGGTTTCATCAAGGAAGACGAAAGACAAGTCGAAGGAGGAGCGACTTAAAGATGTGTCGATCATCTAAGATTTAATGGAGCTCTTTCCAGAAGACTTGCCAGGACTCCCACCAGCTCGACAAGTCGAATTCCAAATCTACTTACTCCTCAGTGCTGCACCTGTAGCACGAGCTCCTTATCGATTAGCACCATCTGAGATGCAAGAGTTATCTGCTCAATTCCAAGAACTGGCTGACAAAGGCCTCATAAGACCAGGTTCGTCACCCTAGGGATCTCCGGTTTTGTTTGTCAATAAGAAAGATGAATCGTTTAGGATGTGTATTGATTATCGGGAATTGAACAAACTTACTGTAAAGAACGGATATCCACTTCCAAGAATCGACGATTTGTCTGGTCAGTTGCAAGGGTCGAGCATCTACTCCAAGATCGAGCTGAGGTCTGGATATCACCAACTCAGTATTCGGGAAGAAGACATTCCAAAGACGACGTTTAGGACTCGCTATGGTCACTATGAGTTCCAGGTAATGACTTTTGGATTGACTAATGCACCAGCGGTATTCATAGATCTAATGAATCAGGTGTGCAAACCATATCTCGATAAATTCATGATCATTTTCATTGATGAGATACTGATCTATTCCAAGAGCAAGAAAGAACATGAAGAACACCTTAAGTTGATTTTAGAATTGCTTAAAAATGAGGAGTTATACACCAAGTTTTCAAAGTCTAAATTTTGGCTTCTAAAAGTGCAATTTCTTGGTCACGTGATTGATAGTGAAGGCATTCACGTTGATCCTGCTAAAATCGAGTCAATCAAGGATTGGGAGCCACCCAAGAACCCAACTAAAATTCATCGATTTTTAGGCCTTGTCAGTTATTACCGACGATTCATCAAAGGTTTCTCAAAGATCTCTAAGCCTATGACAAAATTGACTCAGAAAAGCGTAAAGTTTGAATGGGGAGAAAAGGAGGAAGCTGCTTTCCATATGCTGAAACAAAAGTTATGTAGTGCGCCGATTTAGGCTTTACCCGAGGGTAGTGAGAACTTCGTGGTTTATTGTGATTATTCGCACAAAGGGTTGGGCGTAGTTTTGATGCAAAAGGAGAAGGTCATAACTTACGCATCTCGCCAACTTAAGATTCATGAGAAGAATTACACTACACATGATTGAGAACTTAGAGCAGTGGTGTTCGCTCTAAAGACATGGAGACACTATCTATATGGCACGAAGTGCGTTGTGTTCACTGATTATAAGAGCTTGCAACACATTCTTGATCAGAAAGAGTTGAACATGAGACAACGCCGATGGTTGGAATTGCTAAGTGATTATGATTGTGAGATTCATTATCACCTGGGAAAGGCGAACGTGGTGGCGGATGCTTTGAGCCAAAAGGAAAGGATTAAGCCACTACGAGTTCGAGCCTTAGTGATGACTATAGGTCTGAACCTTCCCGTGCAAATTTTGAACGCTCAAGCTGAGGCGAGAAAGGAAGATAATTATGAAATGGAAGACTTGTGCATTATGATTTAGAAACTCAAACCTCGTTCTGACGGAATGTTGTGTTTGAAGAACTGGAGTTGGATTCCGTGTTTTGGTGATTTAAGAGATGTGATCATGCACGAGTCACAAAAGTCAAAGTATTATATCCATCCTGGATCTGACAAGATGTACCATGACCTTAAGAAGCTATATTGGTGGCCCAATATGAAAGCATAAATTGCCACCTACATTAGCAAATGCTTGATTTGTGCGAAGGTAAAAGCTGAACACCAGAAGCCTTTTGGTTTGCTGGTATAACCCGAGATTCCAAAATGGAAATAGGAAAATATCACCATGGACTTTATGACTAAACTACCGAAGACGTCGATTGGTCAATATATGATCTGGGTGATCGTTGACCGACTCACTAAATCTGCTCATTTCCTGCCAATGAAGGAAACAGACTCGATGGAGAAGTTAACGAGGCAGTACTTGAAAGAAGTTGTCTTAAGGCATGGAGTGCCAGTTTCAATCATCTTTGATCGCGATAGCAGATTTACCTCTCATTTCTGACAATCGCTTTAGAAAGCGTTGGGAACGCAATTAGATATGAGCACCGCTTATCACTCACAAATGGATGGTCAGAGTAAAAGGACTATTCAAACATTGGAATACATGTTGCGTGCCTGTGTGATTGACTTTAGAAAGGGTTGGGATAGATACCTACCCTTGGTGGAATTTTCATATAACAACATTTATCACACTAGCATCAAGACAGAACCGTTTGAGGCATTATATGGTCGGAAGTGTCGATCGCCTGTTTGTAGGGCTGAGGTTGGAGACAGCCAACTCACAGGTCTAGAGATTATCCACGAGACAACCAAAAAGATCATCCAAATCAAAATTCGTATTCAAGTTGCACATGATAGATAAAAGAGCTACACCGATAAGAGACGTAAGCCTTTGGAGTTCCAAATCAGGGATAAGGTCATGCTGAAGGTTTCACCATGGAAAGGGGTGATATGCTTTGGCAAATGGGAAAAGCTGAACCCACGTTATATTGGACCTTTCAAAATTCTTGCTAAGGTTGATATGGTTGCTTACCGTCTTGAACTCCTGAAACAATTGAGTAGAGTCCATAGTACATTCCACATGTCAAATCTAAAGAAGTGTTTATCCGACGAAACACTTGTTATCCCGTTGGATGAAATCTAAATCGACGACAAGCTTCATTTCATCAAAGAACCCGTTGAAATCATGGACCGTGAGGTCAAACATTTAAAGCAAAGTCATATCCCCATCGTTAAGGTTCGTTGGAACTCGAGGAGAGGTCCTGAGTTCACCTGGGAACGTGAAGACCAATTTCAAAAGAAATACCCGCATTTGTTTTCAAAATCCTTACTGCACCGGATATCACGCCTTGAGCTTTGAGGACAAAGCTCTTCTAATGGGGAAATGATGTCACACCTCGTAAAAATTTCCAAATTATTTTCGTTGACGTTCATGCATTAGTTGACTTTTAATAATTTCATGTTAATTATTGTGCTTAACCGGGAAGCTTTCCCGTGCGTAACTAAAAATCGTTACCGGATGCGTTCCGGCTTGCTATTTAATGCAATCTTTTGATAGATGTCGCGTTTTTACATTTTAGATAGATGTTCAAATTTTTGTATTTTCTTTTTAAGTATTGCGCATTTTCAGTTATTACGTAAACTGCGAGCGATATTAGAAAAATATCATGTGCTTAGAAATAAATATCTAAAGTCCTAGGATACCACCTTTACATGTTTAAATTCAATTTTTTCAAAAAAATCCCTCCTTGTCCTTGTGTTGGCATCTGCCACCCCCCAACACCAACATTCTACCTAAAAGTTTGCTTTTATGTTCCCTTGACATTTTTAAAGTCCTAGGATTCCCTTTTCTTGTGTGGTATATTTATGTCTTGATACATTTCACCTTCCATTCACCTTTATTACATTTCTCTCTCAAGAAAAAACATACAAACTCAAAACCCTCTCCCTTTTCCCTCTCTTGTTTGTCCGACACCAAGAACGCACACAAACATACATTTTTCCATCTTTGATAAAGAATTTGGAAGCAAAAGATTATTCGGGGTTGATTTTTATAGTAATTTTAGGTATTCTAAGCATCATTTGGGTGTTTGTTAGTCTCTAACCACCTCCTAAAGCATCATATTCGTAAGTTCATCATTTCTAAAATTTTCTTATACTTCCTTGATTCTTATCATATCTAGAAGTTAGTTGTACAACTCGTTTTATAAAAATCAAAGATTTAAATTTTACAAAACCCTCATAATGGTTTATATACGTTTGAAATTTATAAAAGGAACCAAAGATAAAGTTTAGTTGTGTCATCGTGGTTGTGTTTTTATAAAAAGATGATTTTCTATAAAACTTGTTTTCTTATTGGCCTATTAATAAGATCGTGCGAGCTATTCGAGCTTATATTTGTTTTGAAACCAAGAGAAAAACAAAAAAAGTTTGAACATTAAGCTTATCCAAGTTATGTCTTATTTTCTAGCTTATTTTCGTGGCTTATTTAAGTGCAAAAAAGGGATTTGAGCTTATTGGGTTTAATAAATAAGCCTACATAAGCTTGTTTGATTTTGTGGGCCTCAGCCCAACACACAAGCCCAAATCGAGAGCTATAAGCTCACGGTGTGGCTTATTGTGGCTTATTTCATGGCTTATTTGATAAGCTATGTTCTTATTTGATTATTTGTTAGCTTATTGGACTATTATTAGGCTTATTGCATTTTTAATCTTTCGTTTGGGCTTATTGTGCCTAAAAGCCCAATAAAGGCCCGTTGGGTTTTGGCTTATTTTGGTTGAGGGCTTAATGTTTATTTTAAACTTATAAGTTGGCTTATTAATATTATAACCTATTTACTTACATAACTTATTTATATATTAGGCGTTTTTTACTACATGGGCTTGTTGTAGAAAATAAATTGTTGAAAAGAGTTTTGGATAAAACGTAGAGATTTGGCGTTTGTCGAGAAGTGTAAAATATATTTGGAAAGTGGATTTTGAGTAAAGTCTATGACTTTGGAAAACGAATATAAACGAACGGGTCATGCCGAAATTTTGTAAAAACTTTACACTTAGAAATATTTTGAAAAACTTATTTTCTTAAAACCCGACTAAAGGACGAAATAATATTATTTTATAATTTATAAATAATTATTATACTTTAACTTGATAAATAAACTAAAATACATACTTTATAAAAAAACAATAAGTATTTTTCTTTAATAACGACAAAAGATAAAATAATAAAATATTATTATTTTAATACCTGACTAAAAGACAAAAAATATATCTTTATAAACTTTTATGAAAATAAAACTTCTATTACTTACTACGTAATTTAAAAATGTGAAGACACTTATATCAAAGATGTCCTAGATAGTTAATTTGGGGTATCGGGTAAACCGTCGAAACATATTCATTCTTATTTACTTCTCTTATATTATATATGTATACGTACTAAAAACATGAAGTGTTTTATTGAGTAAAAACTATTACAACCACCACACAATCAACGATACTAAAACGTCTCTCGAATCAATAGTACAACTATGATTGAAAACTCGTATGCATCATTATGATTTCACACTGTATTGATTCTGAACCAAAACCTTATTATTAGGTTGTGACCGAGCACAGTTGTGCAACACCGCGTGATCATTCTATCCTACTACTTTACCTCACCAGTTAAGGTGAGTTCATAGCCCCACATCTTTTTTGTTTTACGAATACTTTATAACTCATGGTGAAAACATTGCTTGTTTTGAAAACTGGATACAAGTGTTTTACGTTTCTCTTACCTGTTTATGTGCTACCTAAGTTTGCGTTTAAACCACTATCTGCCCGAACTATCGTGAACCGTTAATATCTTGACCGACGACACTGGTTGAGTGAGCGTGAGTGAATAAATAGATCTATTAAGGCTAATAACCCCCATATGGGTAAGTAGCGCTTACTTGTATCGAAGGTACCGATCAAACAAATGTATGTCTTGTCGAATTTTGTTTGGTGGTCTTTGGTTGGATACCTGTTAGGGCATGTTCCATCTGGCATGATTATATGTTACATACTTATTGAGCTTTGATATCATGAGCTTATAGCAGCGTAAACATCCTTTTTATGTGATATTGTATCTGTTATAATAGTCACATACGTTTGATAACTTGTGGACCACACTATTACGTTTTTGTTTAAACCTATGAAGTCACCAACTTTTATTGATGTTTTAAGCAATGTTTTCAAGTACTTAGGTTGGATATTCGCTCAAGGTGCTACTTGAAGTCAAATTGCTATATGTCTCTACCATTTCCAAGACTTCTATTTAATCATGCTTGTTATTGATTTTTCAAACTTTTATTTCGCTTCCGCTAACTATAAAACTTCTTTTAGGTTGAATGTAAAACTATCTATTTTATTAATGTAACAAGTATGAATGTCAAACGTACCCTTTAGAGGTCGTTCTTGTACCTTGTGTTTGTGATATCCATGACACGTCATGCCCTTGGTTATCTATTCTGTTGGGACCCTGTTTGGAGGTATGACAATGAAGAGATAGGTCAGTTCCTGAACTGATAAACGGTCTTCACAGACACGGGGGTTAATGTTACCCACAAAGTGTTTCATGATGGATAAGGTCTTCATTCGTGTTGTTGACTACACGTTGACTTCAATGACTCACCTGGACCAGTTTTCGTTAGCTTACTCAAGGCATCATGGTTCATGATTGGCGTTTTATGCTAGAAATCCTGTTGAGTGTTCATTAATGACAATGAGGAGATAGGTCAGTATTGTACTTCTAACAGTCCTCATGGAAATGGAGATTATTTCTACCGAACCATTCAATGAATGATGAGACATTCATCCATATCTGCGTTTATTGCTAATAATCCATATGCAGTGTTAGAAATCTAGAAAAGACTCGGTCACTACCAATATATTATAGAATAGCTCGTAGCGTAATATTTGGAAACTTACCAAGCTAACCGGGTCAACATAAGTCATCCTTATGTGTGACCGGCCTAAGAAAGGTATAAATACCCCTCTCCACACCTTGGAGAGGGTTGGTCGTTCATTTGGTTCTTTCACTTAATACATTTTCCCTTCCTTTCTCTCTCTAAGTGCAACAACCCACTCTCTCTCTCTAAATTTTCTTTCTTGTTCATTTGTTTAGTGAATTGATACATCTACAATTGGTATCAGTCACCAAGGGGTGATATCATGAGCTTATGTGCGTTTATATCTTGTTTAGATCGTTACTTGATGAGGTGTCATTTTATATACTTTTTCAGGGTCGATTAACCCTCTAAATCATGCATTTATTCCTAAAATAGGTACTTAATCATTCCTTTTCAGGTATTTAGCATTTGGAAGGCATTTGGAGGAAATACACGTGACTTGGGCTCATTAGAGAAGAAACGGACAAGACTACGGACCTACACCAACATCTCTCAAGAATTTCTACTCAGAAGCTGGAGACAGCGTCACAGATTACACGTGACGCCGTCACAACCCATCTCAAGACGACGTCACAAGATCTCTAGACGGCGTCAGAATGTATGACCCAACCTATTATCTAGAATATTCTACTGATGACGGCGTCACGATTAAAACGCGATTCCGTCACAACGATTTTCCTATATATATATATATATATATATCTGATTTTAGGGTTTTAAGTGTGTAACTTTAGAGTAAAAGAAAGGGGCGAACCCTAGTTCATTTAGCAGCTGTTAGGGATGATTTTAGGGCCTCAAAACCCTATTGTACTTCCTTCAATTCATGTTTTAATCAAGTAAGATTATCTTAATCATTCAATATGTCTATGTGTTGTTTGATTCATTATTGTTCTTGCTTTATCTTTAACATGCTTGGCTAAACCTTCTATTGTGTTTATTTATGATTGTATGAAACCTAGGATGTAGATCTTAGTGGTGTTGCTTCTTGTGATGAATATGCATGTTAGGTCTTAGAAAACCAGCTTTTGTCTGTATCGCTGTTGATATGTCTAGGAAAACATGATTGTGTAGAAAGGATACCATCGGGTAACAGTCTTCATACTACCTTGCCCCTTATATGGTTGATCCACTCTTAATATATTTCAATTGCATTTAATATACTCTTAGGGGCCTTGTAATAGTCTTCATACTACCTTACTTGTGCGTTGCCTTAACGAAATATTAAATAGACAGCGGGTTTATGTAATTCGTTCATGACTTAGGAAATAATTACATAGATCATCACAAGTGTGACAAAGCAAAAACACTATGAGAAGCAATCTAGGGAGTAATACATGATTAAATAAACATAATTTTTTATTATATTATTATCACCAGTAGCGTAGTTTATATTTAGTTTAATAGCTAAAACAAACCAAACCTCTCAAACATATGATTTACTGCTTTCATGAAATATAAAAACACAAAAAGAATCTTCTCTCAACCCTTAGAATTCTGTTAGATCGTGATCCAAACCTTCCCAACCTATTCCCTAGAGAACAATAACAACCCCCGAGTCTTGCCTATACTACACTACAACGGTTAGGTACACTGCCTAGGGAGTTGTAAAACTTCTTATAGAAGTCCTTTACGACAACCGCAACAAGTTTTTGGCGCCGCTGTCGGGGAATAGTTAGGTTCTGATCATACTTTAGCTTAGTTCTACTTGCTTGAATCCTTTCAAGTATGTGGAAAACTAGGAGGGGGGGGGGTTGAATAGTTTTCTAAAATATTTGGCCTTTTTAAACTTGTTTGAAACTTTAAGTGAAGTGATCTAGATATTGATGTTTGATAATTAAGAAGTAAGAGATGTAAGAGTAAAGAGAAGATAGAATGTAGAATGAGTTTACCGGGACACAAGTATTTATAGTGGTTCGGCTACAAGGACACCTTCCTTGTCCTACTCCACTCCCCGAGTCACCTACTAGAGATTTTGTTAAACACTAGTCACCAAGCTCCTTTCACTTGGCGGAGAAGCATCACAATGATGGTACACTTCTATAGGTTACAAAGATGATCACCGAATTTCTCACATACGAGAATTGATAATAACACAACTACACTTGATGTACAACTAATAATACAACAATAAATCACAGCAAGATGATCTCTTGAATGACGTTTTATGCATGTTTTTCAGGTCAATAAGGCACGAGGTGCGATGATACATTGAAAGTCAATAATTGAAGAGTCAACACTTAAGATTTGGGGTCTTATTATATTTTTGGGGAAAATTGTTTTAAACCGAAATCTTTATTTATATTGTTGAACAATTTGAAGCCATAGGCTTATGTAACAAACAAGTATTTTGTTAATCCAATGTATCTTTTTTAAACGACACGTTTAGTAGTCGTTCTCAGATCTTATGTTATTGATCCATAAATGTAACGCCCTCGGATATTCAAACATTCCGCTGCGTGCTCAGATTTGAGGGTGTTACAGATTGGTATCAGAGCCAAGGTTATAGAGAACCAGGTCAAAAGTTTTGTGTGGACTATAACCATTTCCAAACACTGTTTTCACAAACGGGATTTGCGAGGGACATACATGCATTACTTGTTTACATCTAGCACCTATATGCTTACTTGACATGCATTGCTTTAGCATTAGTAGGGTACTGAGTACTTACATGATTGATATACGTGTATATAAATGATATTACGTATATTACTATAAGATCTTTATTATTAAAGCTTACAAGACATATCATACCGATCTTTCCTATAAGTAATACTTATATAAGTTATTTTGATTTCTGTAGTAATCATGTCTTCCGCGACATCTGCTGTTACCTACAGTTCCGTCTACACTGACTCTGAGCCCGACAGAGCCTTCTGGGGAGCCGATGATGAGGAGGTATCTGAGGGAGGCATTCCATGGGTCATCGTATTAGGATACGACGGACTCCTGATATAGCCAGTAGCCCCACCATCACCGGATTACATACCAGGCCCAAAGGATCCACAGACATCGCTAGTTCCTCAGGATGAGGATGAGCGTGAGTCTATATTCGTACAGGCACAGGATCCTGACTACGTGCCAAAGCCTATATACCCTGAGTATATACCATTGGAGGATGAGCATGAGTTTTCAGCTGAGGAGCAGCCAATCCTTCTTGTTGATTCACCTACTGCTGAGTCACCCGGATATGTTACTGAGTCGGATCCCGAGGAGGATCCAGAGGAGTACGAGGATGATGAGACAGAGGATGGTTCGGTTGACTATCCTATGGACGGGGGAGATGATGGAGATGATGATGACGGCGATTCATCTAGGGATGACGCCAATGATGAGGATGAGGATGATGAGGACGAGGAAGAGGAAGAGGAGGAGCACTTAGCTCCGGCCGACTCTGCTATTGTCGTACCTGTTGATGAGCCTATTTTCCCACCTGAGGGAACAGAGCCTGTTATACCACCACCCTCCACTGACATTACTATTGGGGCTAGGATTACCATCCGGCCTCAGGCTTCCATATCCCTTCCACCAGAGGCAGAGGTTGAGAGACTTCTGGCCATGACTACTCCATCACCATCACCACCTATCTCACTATCACCACCCTCTGCAGGGGAGCGCCTTGCTAGGTGCATGGCCCTACCTGCACATTCATCACCTTTACTACCATCATCTGGGTGTCCAACCCAAATCCAGACACTCAGGATAGCATCCACTCAGGCTCTCATTGATGCAGTTACTGCCGCATTACCATCACCTCCACTACCACCACTACCACCATCTCTATACATACCACCACCTGTTGACCGTAGGGATGATATTCCCGAGTCTGAGCAGCCTCCCCGCAAGAGGTTGTATTTGTCCACCCTAGGCTCCAGATACGAGGTTGGAGAAAGTTCCACTGCTAGACCTACTAGAGGTCGAGGGATAGATTATGGATTTGTCAGCACGGTAGATGCTGAAGAGAGGCGACAAGGGATTAGAGATGTTAGGTATGGGATTAGGGATACTTGGGTAGATCCGGCAGAGGCAGTTCCAGAGATAGCACCTATGACCGTGGGAGAGGTCAATACTAGGGTCACAGAGCTTGCTGAGCTCCATGAGCATGATACACAGGACTTGTATGCTTTACTAGAGGATGCTCAGGATAGTAGGTCTCGTATATCACAGCGAGTCGATATGGACTCGCAGCGGGTCGATCTACTTATGGGGGATAGGATGACTCTCCAAGAGACAGTATGGATGGTGGAGGAGGAGGCATATGCTTCCTGAGAGGCTTGGGCTCACTCGATAGGATTGAGTCAGGCGACTAATAAGGAGCTTCAGACCCATCGTGATCATGTGTATGCACATGAGGCCCATCTCTAGGCTCATCAGACACAGCTACAGCTGCAGAGTACTCTCATTCAGACACAACATCAGGTACATGAGACTCGTTTTCAGATGCAGCAAGCTGAGTTAGCAGCACTTCGGGAGACTGACCATAGGCGTCAGGACCAGATGATAGACTCTCTGAGTCATTAGAGATATGAGGCGAGAGATGAGCGACATGCAGGCCGAGTTGTTAGCACTGCGAGAGCAGCAGAGGAGAGCTAGACAGCCAGGACCAAAGGCTAGGATTCTAGATCACCAGGATGCTTCTGGGGATGCTGACAGTCACATCTAGTTATTTATGTTATTTGTATCTTGCTAGGTCATTGTACGGGTATGTTAAGTATTATGGGTTTTCCCCACTAGCATAGCCTTAGATCTTTTGCATTGTATCATGTGTACTCCGACAACTATTTCATGTAAAATTTTCAAAGTTATCAATGAAATGGATGTGTTATTTTGTACTATATACCTCTCTTGTGTTGATTATCTCGTCTATATATTATTATATTCTGTCATATAACCTCATATTTTGTCTTTTGCGATCTAGAAGAATCATGGCACCTACGACCAGAAGAGGACCAAATACCCCTGTTAACAACACCAACCCAAACAACATAACTTCAGAATCCATCTAAGCAATGATTGACCAAGCTCTTTTGCGAAACTCCACCAATAGAGATAGAAGCCACAGTTCACACGGGGATAACCGAAGGAACGTGCAAACTGCACGCCCTTGTTTTTACGCTGACTTCATGAAGTGTCAACCTTTAAACTTCAAGGGGACTAAAGGCGTGGTCGGTTTAACTCGGTGGATTGAAAATATAGAGTCAGTTTTCAATATCAGTGGTTGTGCCATTGAGAATCAAGTAAAGTTTGCCACATGTACTATGTTAGGTGCTGCTTTGACTTGGTAGAATGGTCAGATAAGAACCTTAGGTCCAGAGGCATATGCAATGACTTGGGAAGTGCTCAAGAAAAAGATGACGGACAAGTATTATCCGCAGGGTGAAATCAAGAAGTTAGAAATTAAAGGTCAAGGGAAACGATGTTCCAGCATACACTAAACGTTTCCAAGAGTTAACCCTGATATGTACCAAGTTTGTTGCCAATGAAACCGAGAAGGTTGACAAGTACATCAGTGGACTTCCTGACAACATTTATGGGAACGTCAAGTCTGCCAGACCCAAGACATTGGATGAGACTATTGAGTTGGCCAATGACTTGATGGATCAGAAACTCTGCACCTACACGAAAAGGCAATCCGACAACAAGAGGAAGGCTGATGATTCATCCAGAAACAACCATGGTCACCAGCAACAACACTTCAAGAGGCAAAATGTCGCCAAGGTCTACAATATGGAGACAGGCGAAAAGAAGCTGTATGGGGGATCTTTGCCCAAGTGCACCAAGTGCCATCTTTACCACAATGGCCTGTGCACCCAAAGGTGCCACAAGTGCAACAAAGTAGGGCACTTTGCTCGCGATTGCAGGAGTACTGGTAACACAAATGTTGC
>BQNB010093626.1:4860-26317 GCA_026074375.1 Tanacetum coccineum
GATTCTTATGAAATTTCGGCATACCCCGTTTGTTTATACAACGTTTTCCAAGGTTTTAAACCCTTAATTTCAAACACTTTCTCCCAATTTTACCATTTTTCGACAAAATGCCAAAAATCTATAGTTCGCAACGTTTATCAAATATATTTCCTCAAACGACTTCTAAATATCTATATAAATACATTTTACTTTCAAAAGTCCATTTTAGACTAGTTTTCGCTTATTGGGCCTTAAGGCCCATTAGAGGTCCAAAACGCTATTTTCAAGTTCTAAGATCTAATTTAAGTCCAATATCATATATAGTATCAAATATAAGTTCGAGAAATAAACCACAACACAAGCCAAGACTCACGAACCAAGACCAAGCCAAAGTTTAGCTTGCCTTAATGGGTCGTGGCCCCTTTTAGCCAAAAATAAGCTATTCGTAGCTTATTTTCAAACCGTTAAGCTTCGTTAGGCCTTAAATATCATACTAAGCTATAACCAAAAGCCACAAAAATAATCCGGACCACAAAAAGACCACAATAAGCTATGGTTTATTGGGCTTTTTGGGTCGTGGGTTACAATAAGCCCAAAAACAAGTCCATTAAGCTGTAATTAAGCCAATAAGCTTCTTAGTTCATTTAGATACCAATATAAGTTACCAAATAAGCTCACAAAAATAAGATACCATAAGTAAATAACTAAAACCATGATTCCTTAAACCCTTTGTTCCAACCGAATACCATTAATCCTAAAATAAGTCAAAAATGCCTATTATTAAGCTAGGCAATAAATAAGCTACTTAGCGTACGAATGTTTTTCAACCATCACAACCATGACATAAAATGATAAACCTTGTTCCGTTTTGTTTCCCTAGTTCGAACCCAAAACGCACCCTAAATGGGTTTTCGCAAATTTTCCGTGTTTGATTTTTAGAAAATGCACCTTACAACTAGCTCCTACGTATCATTAAACATTCAAAAGTTCAAGTTAAATCAAAATTTAAAGGACTTACAAAGAGGGTTTTGAAAGCGAGTTAAGACACGATCCGACAACCCAAACATTGTTTAACTGATAACCTGAATACTAAAATCAACCCACTATTCCTAAATCTTCATGTTCTTGATCAAGGTTGCAAAAATTTTAAGTGTGTGTGTGTGAGAGAGAGAATCAAACGAGCAAAAGAGAGAAGAAGAGAAGAAAAATATGTTTTCAAATCATGCACCAAGTGTAAAATAAGCCAAGACAAAAGCTTATAGACAAAATGATTTGTACTAGGCTTGGGACACAATAGCTAAAATTTTGCCTTCTTGTTCCCTCCTTGACTCGAAACCAGATAGGGTATCCAAGGGGTCTCGGGTTGCTTCTTTTTGTGTTAGTTTCTCTTAAAACTTAATGATCTCGATTTTAAACTGTTATCCGAAGTTTCCTAGTATTTTTAATGAACTCAAAAATACTTTTTCATGAATCTCGATTATTTACACGACATATTTCAAAGTTAAATTGCCTTAGATTCGATTTGAACTTTAAAGGACGTGTCGGAACTCATTATAAGATACCTCAAGCTAAACACGGGAAAACCTCCCGGAACATGATCAACATAAATAAAATCCTCTAAAAAGGATTAATTTAAGCACATATAGCTAAGATAACCAAGATCAACATAGAATCACAACCGTCAATACGGTAATTGCTTAAATGAAACTAACAAAAGTCAAATAGTCAAAGGACTAAATTAGAACATATAGATCTTAGAAAAGTGCAAGGGTTACATTCTACCCCCCTTAGAAAGAATTTCATCCTTGAAATTCAACTAGTACTAGAGCTAAAAAGATGCGGGTACTTGAGTTTCATTTGATCTTCACGCTCCCACATGAACTCAGACCCTCGTTTCGAATTCCATCAAACCTTGATGATGGTAATCCTACTCCGTTTAAGTTTCTTGAACTCCCTCTCTATGATTTCCCTAGGCTCTTCCATAAAGTTCAACTTAGCGTCAACCTGGATCTCATCCAAAGGTATCTGTAGTGTTGGGTCAGCCAAACACTTCCTAAGATTCGACATGTGGAACGTGTCATGAACACCATTAAGTTCTTTCGGTAGTCTAAGTCTATAGGCTACATGACCGACACTCTCAGTGATCCCAAAAGGTCCAACGAATCTAGGTGCTAGTTTCCCCTTCTTCCCAAAGTGTACCACACCTTTTCAAGGCGACACTTTGAGCAAAACATGATCACCTACACTGAACTCTAAAGTTTTTCTCCTTTTATTGGCATAGTTTTTCTGACGATCATGCGCATCTTTAAGCCTATCCTTGATCTGTGAGATCTTCTCAGTAGTTTCTTGCACTAGCTCACGTCCTATCAGTTGTCCTTCTCCAACTTTTGCCCACATGATCAGTGAGTGGCACTTTCTACCATACAAGGCTTTGAAAGGTGCACACCTCACACTAGAATGATAACTATTATTATATAGAAACTCAACTAATGGAAGATGAACATCCTAATTTCTCCCGAAGTCAAGGACGCATGCTCTAAGCATGTCTTCCAAGGTTTGAATAGTACGCTTACTCTAGCCATTGGTTTGTGGGTGGTAAGCCGTACTCATGTCTAACCTAGTTCCTAATGCCTCTTGCATTATTTTCTAAAACCTCGATGTGAAATAACTATCACGATTAGATATGATTGAGATCGGCACACCGTGCCTAGCAACGATCTCATTCAGATAGAGTCTAGCTAACCTATCCATCTTATAGTCCTTACGCATAGGTAGAAAATGAGCAGACTTAGTCAATCGATCCACAATGACCCAGATTATGTCATGCCCACTACTAGTCCTTGGTAGCTTCGTAACAAAGTCCATTACTATTCTCTCCTATTTCCATTCTGGGATCTCAGGTTGCTGCAGTAAGCCAGATGGCCTCTGATGTTTAGTCTTCACATTCAAACAAGTTAAACATTTACACACATTCACAGCTATATCCATTTTCATTCTTGGCCACCAGTACATATCCCTAAGATCATAGTACATCTTGTCAGCCCCTGGATGTACAAAGTACTTTGACTTATGAGCTTCATCTATTATCAAGGTTCTCACATCACCCTTCAAAAGAACCTATATTCATTACAGGTAATATAATGCTCCATCACTCCTACGTTCTATCAATTCATCTAGTCCCCTCTGCAATCTTGCTAACTCGTCAAATGCCTCCTTTTGATCCGCTAGTATCTTATCCTTGATACTCAACTGAAGGGTCATGTTCATAGCTCTAATTCTCCTAGGTTTGATCCTCTCCTTCCTACTTAGTGCATCAGCTACTACATTTACCTTACCAAGATGGTAGCGAATTTCACAGTCATAGTCGCTGAACAACTCTATCTACCGACGTTGATGCATGTTTAGTTCCTTCTGATTGAATACATGCTGGAGACTCTTATGATCAGTATATATAACGCTCTTTGTCCTACACAAGTAGTGTCTCCAGATCTTGAGAGCAAACATAACCGCGCCCAATTCTAAATCATGGGTGGTGTAGTTTTTCTCATGGATTTTCAACTGCCTAGATGCATATGCTATCACCTTACCTTTTGCATCAACACACAACCTAATCCTAAGCCTGATGCGTCACAATACACCATAAAATCTTTTAGTCCATCGAGGAGAGTTAGAACCGGCGCATTACATAACTTATCCTTTAAAGTTTGAAATGCTCTTTCCTGTTCCTCACCCTAGTAAAAGGTCTTGCTTTTCTGAGTCAAGATGGTAAGCGACTTAGCTATCTTATAATAGTTCTCAATGAATCGAAGATAATACCCTGCCAAGCCTAAGAATGAACGAACTTCTGACGGAGTTCTAAAGGCTTCCCAATTCTTAACAGCTTCAATCTTACTAGGGTCTACATGAATCCCATCATCATTGATCACATGCCTAAGAAACTATACTTCTTGCAACCAAAATTCACACTTAGAAAACTTAGCATACACTTTTTCCTTCTTGAGTAGTTCTAAAACTAACCCTAGATGCATTTCATGCTCCTCCCGGGTCTTAGAATAGATAATGATATCATCTATGAACACTATCACAACTTGTCTAGGTAAGGTCTACACACTCGGTTCATCAAGTCCATGAATATTGCTGGTGCGTTTGTCAGACCAAAGGACATCACCGTGAACTCAAAATGTCCATAACGAGTTCTGAATGTAGTCTTTGGAATGTCATCCTCGTGCACTCTCAGCTGATGGTATTCGGACATAAGATCTATCTTAGAGAAATACTATGATCCTTGCAGTTGATCGAATAGGTTGTCTATCCTAACTTGTCTAGGTAAGGTCTACATACTCGGTTCATCAAGTCCATGAATATCGCCGGTGCGTTTGTTAGACCAAAGGGCATCATCGTGAACTCAAAATGTCCATAACGAGTTCTGAATGTAGTCTTTGGAATGTCATCCTTGTGCACTCTCAGCTGATGGTATCTGGACCTAAGATCTATCTTAGAGAAATACTACGATCCTTGCAGTTGATCGAATAGGTTGTCTATCCTAAGAAGTGGATAACGATTCTTGATGGTCAACTTGTTCAGCTCTCTATAATCAATACACATCATAATGGACCCATCCTTCTTCTTAACAAATAATACCGGTACTCCCCAAGGCGATGAGCTTGGTCGAATGAAACCTTTGTCCTAGAGTTCCTTGAGTTGACATGACAACACCTCCATATTAGAAGGTGCCAATCGATAGGGAGATTTGGCAACCGATATTGCTCTAAGGATTAGATCGATATGAAACTCGATTTCTTGATTAGGGGGTAATCCTGATAAATCATCTGGAAATACCTCAGGAAAGATTCTAACCATGATAATATCCTCCTTCTTTTGTTCCTTGGCTTTCACACTCCTAAAATGCCTCACCTTCTCTTTTGGTCTTTCACCCATGACTCAAAGTGTCTAGCCATTTCGTAGTGGGATCCTAACTACCTTCTCATGGTAAATGATCTCAGCCTTGTGTTTAGATGACCAGTCCATTCCTACGATCACATTAAAACACTTGCTTCCAAATGGTATGAGGTCAATGTCAAAGGTATGCCCTTCTATTTCTAGTTTACAACCTCTAATAACCTTATCGATCTCTACTAGCTGCCCGCTAGCATCTCAATCTTGTAACTAAATCCTAAGTTAATAGACTCTATGCCTAATAGTAGTGTCATAGAAGTGGAAACAAAGCTATAGTCGGCACCAGAATCAAATAGTGTTGTAGCATAATGATTGTTTAGAATGAACGTACCTGTCACGATGTTCGGATCCTGGCGAGCCTCCTCTGTCCCCAGCATGAATGCTCCCCTACGTACCTTATTGCCATTGTTCCCAAGACCTTGACCCCCGCCAATAGCCACAACTTGGTTTGCATGACCTCCCTCGGGTCTTTGGGCTTTGTTCAACCTAGGACATGTTGCCTTGAAATGATAGGTACCACCACATTCAAAACATGCTCCACGAGTAGCAGTTGAGTTTCTAGCATTCATTGGGTTCACCATCCTAGGTACTACTCTACAATCCTTAGCAAGATGCACAGGGCGATTGCAGTTAAAGCAAGCACGACAATGCGACTCGGGTGAGTGGTGCAGGTTATAATTCATAAACTTAGGTTCTGTACCCATGTACTCTCTCCTCATTGGATTAGCAATTGTAGCAAAAGCATTCCCAATCCTAGTTCTCTTGTTATCACCCTTCAAATTCCTATCTCTACTAGTCTCTCTACCATTATCTCTCTTCTCAGTGTTCTTCTTAAGTGATCCATTCCTAATGGCTTCATTTATTAGTGTACCAGCTTTTTGCAAAGCTTTTTAAATTGTTGTTGGCTCCGTTGCTGTCACCATCCCACAGATCTGTGGAGCAAGGCCATAAATGTACCTCTCAATCCTCTTGTTCTCAGGGGTAACTAAATGAGGAATTAACCTTGCCAACTCATGGAACCTATCAATATACGTAGCATGGCCAGCCCCGACCATGACATGATTCCAAAACTCAGTTTCTAGTTTCTGCATCTCATTGACCATGCAAAATTCCTCTCTGATCAAAGTCTTAACGTCTTCCCATGACATCTTAACTACAGCCTCTCGGCTTACCACGTAAGAGCCTTACCAACAAATAACCCAGCAGTGTACTTCACCTTTTGGTTATCCCCACATCCACTCATATCCTGAACTGACTCCATCTTCTTAATCCAACGAGTATAGACTATAGCACCTCCCTTACCATCATACTCTTTTGGGTTACAAGCTAACAACTCTTTATAGGTACAACCCCTTCGGTCGTTGTTTACAATGACATTCCTAACATTGCCCTGGATGTTTTCATCGATGGCGTCGCCGTTTTGATTCCATTGTTCCCCTAATTGCTACCTTGGTTACCTACTTAGGCTAAGAGGATGGGAAGTAAGTTTTGCAATTGCTGGGCAACGATTGTGGAGAAGTCGGGAACTCCACCAACACCATCATGTACCCCATTACCTTGACCACCTACTTGACCACATTGATCATCAATCCCACCATTTCCCTAATCACTAGTTCGACCTCTAGTTCTTCCACCTCCTCTACCAGCTTGTCCACCCATTCCTCCCCCTCGTGGTGCAGCAGTAGATCGTCCTGCACTTCGTGTCGTCATCGTTGGCGGCATTATCTACACGAGAGAGAACATGGGTAACATTAGGTAGAAGGGAAGGTTAACTTATGGGTGGTTCTCTCTCTCTCTCTCTCTATCTCTCTCTCTCTCTATATATATGTATATATATACATATATATATATATATATATATATATATATATATATACGATCCTAAGGTGTCATCACTGATTTGAGTGAACGATATTACCAAATACGCGTGAGTCGTGATACATTTATAACTACGTTGGCCACCGTATTTATACCCGTATCCTTTCCTAGTTGTACTTAGTATTGAGCTCACACATTTCAATGATTGACTTATCTACTACTATATATAAGATATACCATAGATCTCATAGAAGCAAGTATAAGCGGAACACCGCGCACATAGATCCTATAATGCAACTATATGAAGGTTCTTAGGTTATAGTCTAGGCCAAACCACCTAGTTCTCTATAACCTTGGCTCTGATTACCAATCTGTCACACCCCGACATAGGCAGAAACACGGGTATGCGACAAAGAATGATCAATCATAACACAAGATACACAATAGAGAAAACTAAAATGCATTAATGAAAAGTGTCATGATGATCTTTAACCTCAAATACAGACTTGAGTGAAGTCCCAACAAGAACACATCACATAGTCAAAGATCACAATCCAAATTTCCCACACAAAGAATAAAGCTAGTCTCAAGATAACATAATCCAAAATGCTAAAGATCAATCAAAATAACAAATGCAAGTCTCTTAAGAAAGATAAGAACGATACGAGATGCTTTAAATTCTTCTAAATCCGCAATAAGACTTCACTGATCATTAACATTACCTCAAAATAATACTCGAAAAGGTCAACATACAGTTGGTTCGTAGGTTTGATAACAACCGAGTTGTTGTGCCATAGTTTCAAAAGGTAGACAAATGTGACAATGAATGCATGCAAGAGATAAGATACCAACGTAGCAATACATGTTATCAAAGGTCCATAGATACAAACTCTAATATAGATAGCCAACACTCCTTAAAGTATTCAAGCATCTTAAGGTTAACACGCACCAAAAAGCCTACCGCTGGAGTTAAACATAAGGACAGAAGATCAAACATGTTCACAAAGATTGACAAATCACAATATACCGTCACAATAACCACATATGATCCACATATAAGTTATACCAATCTCATGTCATTCACATAGCAGTCATAGGCACATAGCATTGCCCAAAAGGATAAAAGTTCGCACAGTAAGAAAACAAGTTCAAAAACAAATTTGAGTATCATTTCCCCTCAACGGAAAAAGAGTTACAAATGGGGCTACGAGAACTCACCTTAAAAAATGTGATAGGTAGCAAAGATCTAGATCAAACAAGCAAGTGCAACGACGTCCGGTCACGACCTAATCCAGTTAATGTTTTCAATTTTTAGATATCACTCTAAAAAGTGTTTTCAAGGACGCTGCATAAAGGTCATATACGTTGTATGGTTTAACTAACGTTATCATTGGTATGATGGTAGACCGACTTAGTTTCAAATACGCATGGTTCAATTTCATTACAGTAGTATAATATACATATACGGTATTTAAGTATCAATAAGGAAAGTAACATAAAAGACTTAGATAATATGTATTTAGGAATATACTTCTGTAAGTCAATTCTGTAAACTTTAGTTAACAACTTATTTATATGTATAGTAATAGGAAAAGATACGTTTAACACAAACTAAACACTTGAAAAAGTTTCATATTTTATAATTAAAAAATATATATTTTTCCGTCTTTTAGTCGACTTTCGTCTTTTAGTCAACTTATTAAAATAATAATATTTTATTATTTTGTTGTAAAAGTAAGTTTTGAGTAAAAATCTAAGTATAGGATCTTTACGAAAATTCGGCATAACCCGTTTGTTTCTACAACGTTTTCCAAGGTTTCAAACCTCAATTTCAAACACTTTTCCCCAATTTCACAATTTTCTGACAAAATGCCAAAAATCTATATTTCGCAACGTTTACCAAAACACGTTTCCTAAAATGACAAATTCACATATATGTAACTATATAAGTATGTTTCACTTTCAAAAGTCCGTTATAATCATGTAAAACGACTAATTTTCGCTTATTGGGCCTTAAGGCCCAATAGAGGTCCAAAACGCATTTATTAAATTTTAAGATCCGATTTAGGTCCAATAATATACTTATTAGTAAATATAGGTTCGGGAAATAAACCATAACGCAATCCGAGACTCACGGACCAAGACCATGTCATGGATTAGCTTGTCTTATTGGGTCGTGGCCTCCCTTAAGTCCAAATAAGCTATTCGTAGCTTATTTTCAAACCGTTAGGTTACGTTAGGCCTTAAATAACATAATGAGCTATAACCAAATGCCACAAAATAAGTCGGACCATAATAAGCCGCGGCTTGTTGGGCCTTATTAGTCCGTGAGCTTTATAAGCCCATAATAAGTCCATTAAGCTTTTCAAATAAGCTAATAAGCTTCTTAGTACATTTAGATACCAAAATAAGTTACCAATAAGCTCACAAAAATAAGATACCATAAGTAAATAACAAAAACCATTTTCCTTATAACCTATATTTCCATTCGAAACCCATAAGTACAAAATAAGCCGAATATTGCTTATTTTTAAGCTAGACCAAAAATAAGCTATATAGTATCTAAATGTTTTTCAACCATCACAACAACAACATAAAAATGATAAACTCTTGCTCCCCTTTTTCTTATATTCGAACAAACCAAACACCCCTTTATTTACTTTTTGAAAATTTAAGCTTACGATTTATAGAAAACGCACCGTACAACATTCATCTATGCATCATAAGAACTCTAAAAGTACAAGAATATTTGTGAAAAAGATAATTTACAAAGAGGGTTTTGAAAGCGAGTTAAGACACGATCCGACAACCTAACGTTAAATGATACCCCGATTACTAGAATCAACCCAGACATATCTTAAAGCACCATGTTCTTGATCAAAACCCATAAATGAATTGTTTGTGTGTGTGTTTGTTTCCAGCCGAGCTCAAAGAAAAGAAGAAAAGAGTGTGTGTGATTTTTGAATAATGAGAAATGCATGTGTGTGTTTTTTGGCTTAAATCTTAAGCTTATACTAGTACTTGGGGACCAAAAGACAACAAAACAATACCCCGCATGTCCCTTGTGGTTTTGCTTCGTTTTGTGTTGGGTTCTCTTAATACTCGAAGTTTACTATTTTAAAATGTTACCCGAAGTTTCCTAGTATTTTTAATGATCTCAAAAATACTTTTCCATGAATCTCGATACATATTTCATAGTCAAAATGCCTTAGATTCGATTTGAACATTAACGGACGTGTCGGGACTCGTTATAAGATATCTCAAGCTATACACGGGATAAACCTCCCAGAACATGATCACATAGATAAAATCCTCTAAAAAGGGTTAACACAAGCACATATCACTAAGATAACCAAGATCAACATAGATTCACCACCTTCAACACGGTAATTGCTCAAACAAAACTAACAAAAGTCAAATAGTCAAAGGACTAAATTGGAACATATAGATCTCAAAAATGTGCAAGGGTTACAGAGCTCGAGTGCCTCAAAGTAGATTGCTTGGGATGATTACACGAGGTTGATAGGAGCAAGACTTCACTGGGATGATGCAAGCACAATTTTTTAAATATAGGTAAATATTATACAAAGAGAAGATAGAAGTAGAGAACTCGGAGCACACACCTTTTTGTTTCGACAAAAGGGGGAGAAGAAGTGTAAACGAGTAACTTTAATATTTTACTATGATTTACGATTACATATTTTGTCATCATCAAAAAGGGGGAGATTGTTGCGATATTTAATCTATACATTCTCTTAAAGTTTTGGTGATGACAAACACGTAACTTGTAAAACATTACGTAAAATACGCAAGTTACTCGTATACATAAATCATCAACATAAACATTCATCAACTCCTCTCGACATCCCGGTACTCCTACAAATATGGACTTCGATAATTGGATTGGGCCAAGAAAACGGACAAGCCCATTGGGGGCCTAATAGAGTTCGGCCCATTAAGGCCCAATCAAAGCTTCTAGAAAATGGAGGGAAAACTAGTTAATTCAAATTTTGAATTAAGGTGCATCCTTTTACCCATTGGTAAGTTCACCCTATTATCCAATTCATCCTTTTATCCATTAGACAAAAGAGACTTCTCCAAGTTATGATCTTCCTATAAATACCAACACTATTCCTCCCCCTTCTCCTTGGAAAAGAACCCACGGCTAAACACACATCACCATCAAATTTTATGTCTTTGATTTTCTAACATGTTTGTAGCATTAGGCTTGATTCATGGTTACTTTCTAGATGAGTTCCACTAGTACCAAAGGGTATGTAGTGATGTATATGATGTCTCTACATGAAAGTGATCACCTTTATTTACTTGCTTATCATGTAGTAGATCGGGTCACATAGAAGTGATTACATTTGATCACTTGTATGTAATATGGTAGATTGTGTTGAATGTTGTAATTCATTCACATCTCTTGTGATTGTGTGTAATAGTTAGATCGGGTTGATCGTGATAGTTTGATAGTATTGAGGTGAAGTAATACTTGTACAGGTGTGGTAGTATTTTTAGGCTCTTTATATACAAGCGTGTGGTAGATCGGTTCTAGCTAAGATTAGAACTCGACATTTGGCTTAGTGTAGGAAATTGGTGTAAGCTACTTGTGTATGGTTTTCTCCGCCTAAAGAGAGCTTGTTGACTAGTAAAGTAACTCTCGAGTTGGATACTCGGGGAGTGGAGTAGGGCGATGAGGAGCTTCGTGACCGAACCACTATAAATCATCGTGTCCAGTTTGCATTTCTTTTTACTTATCTCTTTACATTTATACTCGCATTTATCGCTTTATATTTATAATTGCATTATATAGATAATTGCATGATGTGTTTCTTATATAGTTTTGATTATGTTTGTGTTGTGGATTGATGTGAACAATGTGTTTTGGTTTGTATTGTTGAGATACAATTTGATAAAATATGTATAGTTGGTATAGAACTAATATGAGCACTCTTCATATTATATCATGCTTGATCGGTAATTTGATACGAAACATTTTAAGTTTTTAAATGGAAATGTATTCACCCCCTCCCTCTACGGTTTCCACAAAGAATATGACATTAGAATTTTCTTTTTCTTTTCCTCCTTTTCTTTTTTCATACAAATTCATCGGAGCAGACAAACGTAACGCTCAACATTACGCAGTCAGTAAGGTTCACCTGTGAGGCTACCATAACCAGCATCAACACATCAAGAGATTGGTACTATGAGTCATGTAGCCAGTGCATATGCAAGTTAACAGACGGGAATGGTGAAGGACATTGCGTTGACCACGGCCCACAAACAGTTCAGACATACAGGTCATCCTCTAACAAAGTAGACAATACAATGCACACATAAATTTAAGTACGACTAACATGAATAAATGCAAGTACAATTTCAAGGCTTCCATAACTGACGCGTCAGCGACGGTTGGGCTCACCTTTTTCACTCCAAATGCCGACGTCCTAATGGGAAGCGGCTACACTCAGTTGGTAAAAAAATGGCACACCTAACCCCATGATTTTCCCACCGAAATACTCTCACTCAAGGGGCACACACACGTCTTCCAG
This sequence comes from Tanacetum coccineum, assembly GCA_026074375.1. Taxonomy (NCBI): domain Eukaryota; kingdom Viridiplantae; phylum Streptophyta; class Magnoliopsida; order Asterales; family Asteraceae; genus Tanacetum; species Tanacetum coccineum. The sequence goes on from BQNB010093626.1 coordinate 17,172, forward strand.
TTCCACTACAACCCATCTTGTGTAAAATGAAGAGTAAATTTCTACTTTGATGATATACTCGACAAGCCACTACCAATATGTAGAACATCTAAAATGATAGGGGCACCCGCAGGTACAACCAAATATGCCCATATTAATCATAGCCTAACTTAGTAGGAATCAAACGCGCACACCTACTTGGACACATAAAAAATACATACTACTTTTCCCACATAATTAAAAAAATATATAGGTACTTTCTAACAATACTTAATCTTGCAAAAATCACAGCATTAGCAACCCTAACACATCCAGCAGGAACAAGTGGATCGACACAAATGATTATGGGTAACTAGCCTCCAAAACATCCTTCCTACCAAACATATCACTTTAATCGGATTTCTAATACCTTCTCAGTACATGCAGTAACACCGATACCGACAACACCAAAATCACCTGGAACAGACCTTCAAACAACATGTGCGGAACAGAAATGTGTATCTTCTTTCATATGCATCATAGTCATTAATCACTATATACTCCAACCTTGGAAAAAATCTTATCACGTCTAAACTGAAATCCAACTCTTATTAATAATATGCGGTGTCACCAACTGCAATAGCACCAGAGTCAACTGACGTTCAAGACTTTTACACACAAGGACCTGGAAGTGAAGCACCCAAGAAGGCAATATAAAGATCGTTATTCCCAGAAGAACCAACATAACAGAGTAAAAAGAAGAAAGACTAATGGGAGACTGCCACCAGAAAATGCACCGAGGTTACAAGCAAACCGTAGAAGTAGATGTTCTAAGAAAGCCGGGTAGTCTAAATCCAAATGGCATGCTTCTTTTGTCTAAGGTATCAAATATGACTGAAGTAGAAACTATTTAGTACAACAAACATATTATGTAGTCAGGATGTAATCCCCGTAGGCTTATAGACTAACGGCATGTAGAACTTACGTACAAATGTATTGGTAATGTTTGCAGTAGCTTTAGCATCACATGTTTTGTATAACATAAATGTACCTATATTAGTACCGGTTAGAACTTCGGCAATATATTGACGGTGTATTTTGATCAAATACCCGCACCAATAGTTGTTTTCTTCAACACAAACCAACACAAGTAAACAACCATAAACAGGGACATTCATTAAACACCATATTATACAAGATACCACCACATACATAGTACAGACATTACAATGACCATCCAAGAAAGCTTTTAAACAAACACGTTACAACGACACTAAACACGGACTCGGTCCAGGCACACATAGGGGACAACACATTTATTTGACACAAACTAGACACCTTAAGAGCTAGTAACAACATCTTCCACCATCATTTTTAGAAAGGTATATTCCGAAGGAGATTTTGAATAAAAAGCTCCTTCTCAACAGCCCTCAGTTCCGTCTGCCTCTCCAAGTCATGCAGCTTTGCCAACTTAGCATCATCTTTCACTTGAGTCTCTTTCAAAAACTCAGCTGCCTTTTCTGGCGCAATGATCCCCCTCACACTCTACAGCTCTTCAACTAAATCAATCCTTTTTTCACAAGCAACAGACAGCTCTTCACGCAGCCTATTGATTTGCCTCGAAAACTTGCGGTCCTCAACTACAGACTTTCGACAGTAGAAACCTATCATGTCAATCCAGTCTGATGATTGAGCATTGTCACGTAGCTCTTGGCACATAGGTAACCATTCCATTGTTTTCCTTTTTTAGTAACTATAAGTATACAATTGAAGTATGCAAATATGTAACCATTCCTCACTCCTTAAATAGGCAAAAGTACACAAAAATTCACCCACGTCATCATTACAAAAAAAGAACAAACAAAATAAGACCACATGTGATCTGCCATGAAATGACAAGAGATGCTAAATACTTTTGGTTTCCAGAAATGGCAGTGTTTTGAAAGGCTCAAGGCGCACTAAGGCGCAAAAGGCTTATGGAGCCTTGAGGCGAGGCGCAGATCAAGACACGGGCTTCATGAATATGAGTCGCATTAAATTGAAGTAAATTGTAATTGTTTAGGCGGAAATTTATAGATTAATGATGACTTAAATAACACTAAAATAATTAATATATCTAAAAAAATTGAATAGTTAAACCAAAAATATCAAGCAATGTATCATATTCATGGCATGACGAGATTACGTTATCTCATGCGTAAAATAGAGGGAGGAGTCTGTATGTGCAGACACTTGAGTCGAACGACCAAACACTCAAATTGATTGATTTATTTAGTTTCTAGGTAGTTTCTAGGTAATCTATTATTAACATATGAGGGCGATGAATGTTAAATTTGAAAAGAAAGTTTCAAAATTCGTCACCTTTCCTAGACGCGCCTAGGCTCAAGGCTCTAAATCCCAAGACTCTGCGCTTTTTGTGAGCCTTGTGCATGCGCGGAGCCTCGATCTGAAAAAAAGCCTCGATCTGAAAAAAATTCCCTTAGAGCTTGGAGCTTAGAGCATAGGCTGTGCCTTTAAGACGCGCTTTTTAAAACTAACATTGTCCATGTAGGTTGGTTAAGATTTCATGTGTATTTCGATTATGAAGCCACAAACCAATGCTACTATAGTCTACATGATTTAAGAACACACAAAAAAAAAACAACTTTATTTGCCTAAAATAATATACATTTATTGTAACTAATTATGGTTAGTTTCTAAAGTAGATGGAGCAAAAAAAAAAATATATGAGCCCTTAAACAACCTTAAAAAGGAGAAAGGAAGGAAAGGAAAAACGAATATGTAAGCCCAAGTATTGTTATCTACAGTAGTAAGGCATAACATGGATTAGATCCCCTTATAAGTAAACTCTACACACTTAAGACATTTTTAATTTCCCGTTACATTTACCATACACGTCTTGACTTTTTAGTACATCTACAAAGCAAAATCAAAAAAAATTCATACAAGACACGTTAACATAATGCTGATGATTTTCGACATTAGGATTGCACATTAATACTTTTGATTGTATTTCTTTGGTTCTTACGTTACGAAGGCTTGCTAAAAGTTACAAACACAATATCCAACTACATTAACACGAGTCATATTCATAGATACTTTAACGACCATACAGACACCACACATACGAGAGACACCTACACAACTTACATCGAAACATCCTAAACATTAGGAGTATTCCACATCTAACGTACCAACTAAACATCTAAAGCTACCACTACAACAAAATAGTTGATTATTCACACTTATTTAAGCATATGTTCACACATTAAAGTGTGTAGAATCTAAAAGTTCACACTTGACTTGTGTGTGAACAATATGGGTGTGGCAAACAATTTCACACACATAGATGTGAAGATTTATAAAAAATTTCACACTTTAAAGTGTGAAGATTTTGAAACAATTCTCCACACTTTCTTCACACTTGAAAGTGTGATGATTTTAAAAAATTGTTCACACTTTTAAGTGTGAGTTTTTAATTCTTCACACTTTTAAGTGTGAGGATTTTGAAACAATTTTTTCACCAACAAAAATTGCTTTTAAGAATTTGTCACTAACAGTCGTCACTAAAGCTGTTTAGTTGCCTGTAGTGACCACAAGGTTTTTGTCACTAATAGTCATAAAGCTGTATAGTGACAAAAAAGTTATGGTCGTCACTGTAATCGTCACAAATTATACTAGTGACAGCATACCAAACTCGACATGACACAAAAATAAAATTAAACTTAAAATAACTTCCATTTTCCTTGATGTAATCAGTACAAGCACGTCGCTAATAATATCAATACAATATGACTAAATACGCATATCGACATGACGCATACAAAAAAACTACAGCCGTTTTTTGACCAAATCTACTTGACTTGAGAACGTGGCATCTAAACTGATCCTTACTTTACGATCTCAACCATCTGAATTCAACAAAAACGTGGCATCTAAACTGATCCTTACTTTACGATCTCAACCATCTAAATTCAATAAAAATGTATTCAGATTTCCAAATAATAGTGATATGGTGCAACTTTGTTTAACTAAACAAGTAAACATGGAAGCTTACCGTGATTACGTCAAGCATTAATGACTAATATCAGAAGTTGAGATCCGAGTGAGACCATCCAATCATACGAACCTTCTAATACAAAAGAAAGATCACGAAACAGATAATAAGAATGTTATAATAAGAAAAAAAAAACATAAGAGATAATTACAACATCAGCCTCTTAAAGAACATGTCCGCATCCATTCATGATGCTCATTTCGAGGTAAGAGGTACCACTGCCTTTCAAGAATTGACCATAAGCTGCCAAATTCTTAAATATTAGGCATGATACATCATGCGCGTAATTGAGATATTACAATAAAGAAAAGAGATGTACAAGACGGAGTAATACATACCTGTAACATATTTTCCATATTTTCCAGACGAGTTGCTTGGCAGAGATCATAACAGATTACATTCATCTTGAAGCCTTCAAATCTGATTACCAGCAACTAGTATTTTCTATGACTACGTATATAAACGAAGGTATTATGGAGCCTGCCTTTGTAGGGACATCGAGGGTTGTCTTTGCATTCTTTTTTAACAAAGACATACTTTTACTTAAACCGATGATCGCGTATAAAGATACATGTTTAAATAATTTCTGTTCATATAGCTATTCGTTCATATATGTTTAAAGACACAATGTAAGTAAAACTTCTAGACTTGAGCTGTACCTATAATTAGGGGTGTTAATGATCCGAGCCGAGTCGATCTTTGGCCTAAACGAGTTAGGCTCGTTTATTAACTACTCGGCTCGAGCTCAAATAAACTTTTTTAAATTGGCTCGAGCTCAAACTCGAATATTTTGTTGTTGTTTGAGCTCGAGCTCGAAGCTCGTTTAAGATTTTGTACTTTTTATTACTCCTGCAATAAACTAAATTTTAAGCTTAAGATACTCGTATAAAAGATCGAACATAATAGGCTCGTTTATTATCTTAAGCTCGAGCTCGAAAGCTCGTTTACAATTATAAAAATTGTTCTAATGCTCAAACTAAATTTATATGTAACTTATAAGCTCAACAAAGCTTGTTTAGGAACACACAATTTATGTAACTTAAAGCGCAATGCTTCAAAGAATCTAAAGCTTAAGTAAGTTTCAAAATAGGGTGGGGGCTTTGCTTATATAAAAAAAATTCCTTTAAAAGTTTTTTCTTCTTCAAGCGATGTGAGATAAATTTACTAGCAATGTCCCTATTATAGTTTAACCTCTCTTTCTTTTTGATATTTCAAAGTTTATTTTTATTTTTTTGTCTAAGTATTTCTAGTTAGCAAAAAAAAAAAATCATAATATTTTATCTCTACTACTTATAAAAAGTGTATGAAGAATTTTAGAACTTAAAACCCATTTAAATTAAGTAGTAAGTTGCCTAAAATACTTTCTAATACCTCCTACTACACCTTAAGTTTGATCTATGAATATATGTAAATGACAACTTTTATTATCGGGATACTTGTAATTTATGGATCCATGTTATTTCAAAGTTACTATTTGATTCATAAAATAATTGTATAAAAAAACAAATTGATAGGCTAAGGCTTATTTGAGATCCAAATGGCGAATTAGTCTATAGAAAAACTGTCCATATCGGTTGGTACAATTATGTTCCACGCATCACTAAAACTATGTGAGTACGTATGCATATCAACGGGGTTTTTTAGCGACGCATAGATATAGTTGTGATATTATGCTTAAGTGTTTCGTGTAAAGTTTATACATAAAACGTGTAAATATCAAGTATAATTGCAAAAAATTGTAACATACGATAATTCAACTTAAGAAAAAATTCTTAAAATATATCAAAGAACATATAAAAACATTTAGTGAAACTGAAAAATAAAACATTTACATCAATTATGAGATAACTTAACAATGTACGTTATTCATCACATAAGACTTCTTGGTACACAATATTTGAGGTGTACTCTTTCTCAACCGAACTCTTTGACTGGATTAACTAATATCTTTGTAGTTCTACGTGATATCCATGTAGACAATGCAACATAAAGCTGGCTATGCGAGAAAACAGAGTCTGACAAATAAACACCCACATTTGGAATTGTTTCGCCTTGAGCTTTATTGATAGTCATCACAAATATAAGACGCACATGGAATTGTTTTCTCTTTAGTTTGAAAGGGAGCATGTATTCTTCAGATAGAGCAAGAGGAATTCTTGGCAAGAGCACTCTAACTTTAGCGTGTTGGCTGAAGTTTTACTTGACGAATAAGTGCATTTCTACTTATCTCATAATTGATGTAATGTTTTATCATTTAGTATATCATGTATCTTTTATATACTAAAAGAAACAATTGAAAATATGTTTCCCCTAACGGTTTTTAAGACCAGTCCAATCAATTGGATTGGCTGAACTATTAATTCAATAGATCAATCGGCTTGATGTTTGACATATTCAATATATAACATGTATACCATCATATAATACATGTACATGTTCATACTCCAGTTTAGCTTCTTTAGGTCTAAAAGATGCAGTTAACCTATCAGATAGAGTCATGCTTAAGCCCGTTCACGTCAAATTCTTTGACATTGTACTCCAAACTACTCTTTGGCTTATTTGGAGATATGAAAACGGGTTCACCCTTTCTTGTTAAAAGCATAATAAAGCTTATTGGGGTTTATCACACCAATAGGGTTAAGATAATCAATGTAGATGGATATCATTTAGAATCTTGTAATCACTTTCCAACATGTGCCAATTATTTTGATTAGTATATGTGACGCTAAGACATTATACAAAGGTAAGACACCAACATGAGTCCCGTAAATGTATATTTACTTCACTTTATAAATAGTATTATTAGGCTTCTCCAAATAAAAAAAGATTAAACAATATAGATTAGGTTTTTTTAATCTAATTTAAACCTTTCTTACGATGTTGATAACATCAATTGTTATCCCTTTAGTAGTATACAATGTTTCGTTTCTATGCATATGCTTTCGTAAGCTTAATATAAATTTGTTAACAAAACCTATACTATCAAGTGTCAAGTCATTTCGTATACCTTACCTTGCAATAGCGTATATTTTCGATAAACTCTATACAATAGACATCAAAATTAAGTAACACTATATATCGATTTAGACGTGCTATGGTCATCTTATAAAAAGATATCGTTGGGTGATTTATAATTTTAAGCTCATTTCCTTATTAAATGTATTTTATGTATCTTTTTTAGTGTTAAATGGAACATAAAAAAGTATAAACTAGAATGCATCCCACATAGAAAGATGTACACAAGTTAAAGGAAAGAAAATAGATATAAAACAAAAGGTCAAAAAGTAAAATGATATAGCTTTTAAAGAGTATCTAATTAGATGCTAATAAAGTTTGACAATTTAATATTTATTATTTTAAATTAAATTACTCATTAAAATGTAAAAAGAAAAGTTTGAAAAAAAAGTTAGATGTTTGGCTCGATTAGCTCGTTCGACTCGTTAAGCTCGACAAGATCGATCGGCTCGTTCGACTCGAGTAACTAAACGAGCTTTCGAACGAGCCGAGCCGAATATTGCCTTTTAAAAGCTCGGCTCGTTTATATAAACGAGCATGATCTTTTGTTCGAACTCGACTTGAGCTTGACAATTTGCAGGCTCGAACTCGAGTTAATCGAGCTCGAGCTCGAGTAGCTCGTTAAAAGCTCGACTCGTTAACACCCTTAGGTTCAGTTACACCCAGATTTTTTTTTCACCTAATTAACCGAACCAAATAAACCGAACAACCCGATAACCGAACCGATCAACACCCCTAAACTGACTACAAATGAAAATCTCATAAGCGAGCTCGCTATGTTGTATGAGACTTTTTTAGGCTCCTCGCAGTGGTCGGTCGACCGAGTAGGGCAACCCCTTGCCAACTCGGTCGCCACCACTTAAAACCAACATCTCGAGTCGGCCGCGGGGTCGATCTTGGGAGAAGTGGGTTGCAGACTCGACCACTTCAGATGCACACCTTCTCTGGTTATTAAAGAGGATGTTTGTATTTTGTAAAAAAAAATGGCGAGGGTTGCACTTGCAGGTAGAAGAAAAGAGAAAGAAGACGGTATTTTTTTTACTTATTAATTAATTTACATTTTAAGCTTTGAGTTATGTTTTTATTGTCATTTTTATTTATAAGTAACGTTAATTGACATATTAATCAATAGGGCTTTGGCTTAGTTGGTACCATCTTTTCATCGGAAATGTCCAGTTGATCGGTCAAAGAATGGGTATTTAGATATTGACTTGAGTTCGATCCCAACTCCTGACTAATTAGGTCAACTGGGAAAAGTGCCCGATTGCCTGAGACCAGATCCTTAAGGAAGAGTTTGGTTGACATCAAAATATGCACGGGATCAGAATGTTCTCACTGTTATACATCTATTTGGAAATTAACTGACATGTTAAGTGATATCTTATTTTATTTTATAAGTAATTGGTTATTAATATAATGTTTCTTATTATTAATTAATAAAGTTTTATAAAAGATGTAAATCATTTTTTTATTTAAAAATTTACATGTAGATTACAAAAGAGAGAAAACTAATATGACAAGGAAAATGTAAGTAGTCATTAATGTGGATACGTTTCTATTTTATCTTCGTTTTAAAAAGAATTGATAAGTTTGTATACATTTTCGTACTTTTTTTTAAGAGTTAATTGCATTTTTGGTCCATGTGCTATGGTCAAATTGCAGGTTTGGGACCCTAGCTTTCGAAATTGCAGTGATGGTCCTTAATTTCAAGTTTTCGTTGCAAATTTGGTCCCCGGGCCGGGACCAAACCTGCAATTTGGCCAAACCACAGGGACCAAAAATGCAACACAAAAGGACCAAACTTGTAATCCAAACTTGAAAATAGGGACCATCACTGCAATTTCGAAAGTTAAGGTCTCAAACCTGCAATTTGGCCATACCACAGGTACCAAAAATGCAATTTACTCTTAAAACAATTAAAAAAAACTAATTTCTTGAGTATTAACCATTAATTAAAACCTAGGTATAAAATAAGAGATGGAATGGAAATCATACCTGGTATTAACCGAAGTAAGGAAAACATAATTATTACTTAATTAGAGCACGGGGTACCATAACGCCGTGGTGGCCGGCGTTATGGTACCGGACTCCCTTTTTCGGCAACGGCGTTGGGTGC